>PVKA01024005.1:0-34796 GCA_004027165.1 Ctenomys sociabilis
ATAAGTTTGAAGCATTTATACTGAAGTGGATGCCACTTGAACATATACTCATAAGTGAAATAAACCAGACACACATGTGTAAATATCGTATAGTCTCCCTAGTATAACAAGCGAAAAGCAGAAATACAAAAGAAAATGTATAACAAGTAAAATCAATTGAGTCAGATAAGGCAAAGTGAATGGCATAAGCTGCAGGATACTAATCAGCTTTTCTTCTGGATGCATAATACTATATAAGCACTATAAAATTGAAGAGCTAGTTGGGCATGATAGTTCATATCTTTAGTTTCAGCTACTCAGGAGACTGAGTGCAAGTTTTAACCCAACCTGGGCAACTTAGTGAGACCTTGTGAGTCCCAGCTAGAAATCATGAAATGATGCATGAAAAGTCATAAGATTTTCAATACACATTAACTCAGGATGTTTTACACAGATTAGCTGGCCTCAACTATGTAATTTGTTACATAACACTTTCATTTAATGAAAGTTGTTCTTTGCCAACGATGAAGATTCTATAGTTCATCGCAGGCAGAACCCATGGTCAAGGTCTGTTGCAAAGTTGATGAGTCACAGGATTTACCAAAAGAAAAAAAGTTGCCATTGTTGGGAAAAAGGGTTGAGGAAGCACCCTACCAAAGGGAATACTGTGAATTCAACACGGAACAGATGAGAGAAGAGCAGAGAGAAAAGCAGTTGGTAAGTAACATTTGAAGGACAGTGGCAGACACTGCATGTCACATCTGGGAAATGTAGGTTCAATATGAATGATGTAGCAGTTTTGCCATTTGCAGTAAAAAAGTTTCCTACAGTGGTACAACAACACTGGATATTTTGAATGACCTTCAAAATGTAAGAGCACCGAAGTCCATTTCAGAGTTTGAGGCAAGGAGAGAAACGGGACTTTCACCAGTTTACACATTAAACATTAATTTCCAGTTACTTTTAATAGTTTTGAAAACTTGGCTACATAATACATAGCATAAAGGAGAAGCTCTGGTATCAAACAAAGATGAGAGCGCAGAGATTATATGTAAACATGGGAATATGGAACATATCAGTAAAGGTCTACTCAATCCTTTGATTGATTTTTAATGAAAATTTAACTACCAAGCATTCAGCTCAATTTGATTCTGTGTACTGGCTGACAAGGATCTCAAGATAATTCCATATTGTGCTTTTTAATGCTATGCTTTGAATGCCCTCTCCAAAAGTCATTTTGAGGTTTATTTGCCACTGAAGAGGTTGGCACTGAGAGTTGGCAATCTTTAACAGTAGAACTGGCAATCTTTAACAGTAGATTGCATTGTTAAGAGTCTCCCTTTGTAAATAGATTAATGCCATTATCATTGGAGTGAATTAGTTATAGAAAAGATATTAGCTTCTTTGTTTTTCTGTCTCTGTCTCTCTATATCTCTTTATCTCTCTGTCTCTGTGTCTCTCCCTCTCTTTCCATCCTACCTCCTTCCTTCCTTCTTTCCTTTCCTTACTCTCATTGTTTCATGGTATGTTCATGTGATACATTGTTCCCTTGTTATGCTGCAACAGTTAAGCCCTCACTGGGTGTACCTCCTCATTCTCGGCCATTGTCACCTGCAGAACCATAAGGTACATAACTTTCTGTAGTTAAATAGTTCCCTCGTCAGTTATACATGGTTAGAGTGGCAGAAAATGCAATAAAACATTTGCCTACTAATACTAACTGTTAGATTATCAAGCTGTAATTTCATTTTTTGCATCCACAACTGCTTTTTGCCCCTCATCACCTGTAGCAGCAGGTTTCTGCATCTTTCGCATTTTCCCTCTCATTCAGGCCAAAGAAGAGCCACTCAAATTTAGCACTGTGGACAGTCTCTGTAAATGGGTCATGGATGGATCAAATGACTCACACCACTTCACCACGATTTATTATATTCTGTGTCCTATGTAGGTAGAAAGTTATAGCACTTTAATATCTTTGTCTTGCAAAACATTGAAAGATAAAAGATAAAGATGACTCACAAATAACTTAGCACGTAATTTTAGGAGTGTTGAATTGGCTTTCCTAGAAGCAAATGCAGGTTGGGATTCAGGGACAAATCATTCAGGTAACACTCTAGAAGAAAGACTGGGATGCAAACACAGCAGGTGTGAACAGGTAACAAACAACATAGGGGAATCTGGAACCTTGATGGATCCTAACCCCAAAGAATATGTAGAGTAAGGATTGCAAAGTAAAACATAGCACTGAAGCACGGAGGCAGCTTTTAGTATGCCCCTGTCACGCAGGCATTGGTCATTGGCTGGCCCTAGGAGCAGGAGGCACAAGAGCAGAAGATAGAGTTGGGAGAGATTAAGAGAATTTGTTGTCTTCTGGGCAAGATGAGGAAAATATCCCATTTAGCTTTTCTGCAGGGAAACCAGATATGAACGTCAGCAATGAACATTCCTAGCAAGAAGGGTTACCATCACTCACCAGCTGATGTAGATCTGAATTGATCCTGTGGCACAGCCTTCCTAGAGATACTTTCAGTGTTGGTTAGATCATGGAACCTATGTAATAAAAGTTGCCTAATGTGAATTCTATGTAATATGTTGCTGGATGTTTCATATGCATATATCAATGTTTTAGAATAAGAGACTGAAATTTTAGAATAATTTCAGTTTAAGTTGGGAAAGTATTTACACCTTTAGGGCATAACTACTAATAGTATTTTATGGAGCAAAAATAGTTATAAACTGAATTACTAATAATTCTCAGTTTGAAGAAGCCATACCAATATAAATTGCAACATTTTGAAATGTTGGACAGAATTATGAGGATATTGGGTATTTCAAAACCTTCATATAATGATTGAAATAAATATTTACAAAATAAAAGTAAATTACATTTATCACACCAAACAACGAGGAAATTTCATAAACAGATATATTTCCCTGGAGAAGTTGGAGCAGAAGCATAAAGCCTTTGTTAAATAATCTAAAACCAGAATTTATCATCCACCCTAAATAAGATATAATTTTAAAAAGAACTCGTGGTAATGAGTTTTATGATCATTTATGAGTAGAAGAGATTACTAATTATCAAACCTGGTCTCAGTTAGTCTAAAATCAATCAAGATTTTAAACTGCATCTAAGACTCCAGCTGCTGCCCACTCTTTTAATGCAGGGACTTTAACTCATAGCACTTTTTCCTTCCTCCTGCTTCTTGTCTCTATGCTTCCACACTCCCTAATGCAGGGTCCAGAAACACCCTGGTTCTTAAGTTTTACAGACAGGTGAAATACTTCCCTGTTCCACTGACTTTCATAATTTCTCTCTGTTCAAAGCAATAGTAATTTCTTTTCATGGGCCAAGTGGAGGGTACCAATATTTGTTGAGTATCTTCTAGAAAACAATAAATTTACATTTTAGTGAAGAAGTAATATTCCGAGGAATGATGTTTGGCTTAACTTTATAAATTATTATCTCTTTGCATTTCTATGTAAACTCAAGTTAGATAAAGTTAAATAACTCAACATAAGTAACACAAATAATAAATGATGTACAGATATTGAAGCCCAAAGACTGAACACTGAGAAAATCTGTGCCATTTTTACTACACTAATTATCAAAATATGGAGCCTGCGCTACCCACATCACGATTACCTGAGAAATTCTCCTTTTTCTTCTTTTTTTTCATGTATTTAGGACAAGGTCTACAGGGTCTACAGGGTCTCACTACATAAATCCGACTTGTAGCGATTCTTCTGTTTTCAGCCTCCCAAGTGCTGGGTTTACAAACAAGCATCACCACTCCCAGTCTTACCTCAGAAATTCTTGAAAATATAAATTCATGTACATTGGTAAGGACCACTTAATGAGATCATGCCATATGTGAGCCCAAACATGTGCGTGTTTAATACAGTCTTCATTATATTTTGATATTTTACAAAGTTTGAGAGTCTCTGTCCTGTAGTATATTGCTTTTTCATTCCAGACAGGACCAAGAACTATGACACCAAAGATACTGTTGAGATTTAAACACTTCAACAAGTTTTTTTCAAAGTTTTATTACTTCCATTTTTTTCCTCAAGCTGACAAAAAGATCTATTCTGTGGATAGCGCCTTCTGTCACTTTATGCCTACTTATCCAAATATTCATCCATTGACTCTTCTATGTAACAACTATTACTTTAAAGAATTTCATGGAGCATGAATTCTTCTTGGTAAATTAATGAGCCCAAAGATGCCCATGTCCTAGTACCCAAAAACTGTAAATTTGTTTTGCTACATGGGAAAGGGAATCAAAACAGAAGGTAGATTCTAGGTCCTAGGTCGTTACTCAGTTGCCTCAAAAATAGTGAAATTTTGCTGGGCTATACTGATCGATCCAATGTAATCACAAGGGTTCTTAGAAGAGCAAAATGTGATTATGAAAGACAGAACTAGCAGGACAGCAGTATAGAAAGGACTCAACTAGTTTTTCCTGCCACTGACAATGGAGGAAAGGGCCATAAGCCAAGTAATGCAGACAGATATGGAAGCTTAGAAATGGTGAACTAAGCTAGAATTTCCAGATGGAAGATATCACTATCAGTATCTTAATGTTAGTCCTATGAGATCATACTTCTGTTGTTCAGAAGTGTAACAGTACAATACCTTCTAATTTCCATTAAATTTGCATTAATTTGTAATGCAATTGAGCGAAAACCACTGGATCTGCACTCCTTGTCACTGGACATACAGAGTAAGCAAGAGAGATTCAGCCCTAATACTCAAGTAAGAGAGAAATTTATAGTAAGAAAAAGCAAATGATTAACTATGGTACAATAAATGTTATACTAGGGGTCATTTGCCTTGAGGAAGGGGAAATGAAGCCCAGATGTGAATGCTAAATAGAGGAATAGAAGCTAAACACGTGAAGAGTAGTCATAGCAAATGTGCTTGTGAAACTGCATGTTCAAAGAACTGGAGTGAAAATAATTTATGTTGGAAGAAGTGTCAGATTATGCATAATAGCACACACACTCAAAATCGGATGGATAGAAAAAGTATTTTCCATAATTCTTCAGAGAAATGCCAAGTGATTCTAGGTATTTATAATTTACATTTCTGCATCAACATAAGAATTCAAGTAGCAAGTTAGTCATTCAGGAAACCCAATTTTTCTCCCCCAATTCTTTCCTAACCTCGTTGTTTTATTTGCCAGCATCATTCTGAAAGAATATGTAAGAAGCACTAAGGGAGAAAAAAACCTGAAAAATGTACTGAAAAATATCATTAAAACTGGTTATAGTAATGACATACCCATGCACGTACAAACTGAGACAAAAACTTGTATTTATCCATTCTCCATTACATATCCAATTAGGATGAATAACAAAGTAAATTTCCAGGAAAATATCAATTTGATCCTAGCTACCTCTATTCTAGCCCATCAAAATATCATGATACTGCAGAAAAAAAATGTGACCAAATATTAACTAGTAGAATAAAAACTGTAATTCATTTTTGGCCTAGGAATTTCAAAGCAAAGTAGCTTTATGCAGAGTGTATATTTGTATAGGGGGAGGTATAGGGACTGAAAGAAAAATCTTCATACTAAGCTACATTCACAGCCCAATTAAAAATTATTTTATGATAAAATTCTGCTAAGTTGCTAAATTGCTCAGCTGGGATTAAACCTGTGATCCTCCTGTGTCAGCTTTCTGACAATATACCCAGATAAAAAATCAATTTTTCTTTTTTTTTAAACCAGGGATTGAACTCAGGCCCTTGTACTTGCCAGGGAAGTGCTTATTCCAAAGAGCCATCTACCCAGCCCCTTATCTTTAATAAATAGAGAACATAGTTTTTTAGGGCAAATGCCAATAAACTTTTACAAAGTTTCATAAAGTAAATAGTTCTGGTTTTGTATATCATACAATCTTACATGCAAGTATTATTATTGAATTTCAAAGGTAGTCATAGATAGTATTTTTCATATCCTAATATTTCATAGTTTTATTAATATTTATTATATACTTTATTAATTTAATAAATACATTTAATATATTTTAATATTTAATAAAATATTCATATATATATATATATATATATATATATATATATATATGAACAGTCTACAGGGAGTTCAGGGTCTCACTACTAGATTGTACTCCTAGTGATCCATCTGTTCACAGCCTCCCAAGAACTGGGATTACAGGGTGTCCCACCACACCAAATCTCATTGTTATCTCAGTGTGTCCTTGGGGTGGGGGGCATGCCCAGCCTTCTGCTGGCAGGTGCTTTAATCCACTGATCTATTTGGCCATTTCTGATACAGTATGTTGTAATAAGACTCCATTTGAAAAAAAAAAAAAAATAGTTGTAGGCCCAAAGCTTGCTAAGTCCTATACGGAAGAATTTTCCCTTCCTTCCTCTGTTTCTTTATTCTTTTGCTCTTTCCTTCCTTTCTCCTGCCATCCATGTCCTCCCTTTTTTTTCCCTTATCCTAATAATTCCATTGTGTAATAATTTTTTCCATTGGAAGAGAAAATCATTGTTCATGAAAAATAGAACAAAAATTATTTAAAAATAAAATTTAGTTCCCTTTCATGCCAGTTTTTTCTTTAACATTTCTTTGCCAATATGAGTGTGTGGGACAAGAAACTGCTTTTCTAACTTGCATCTAAATGATGTTCTTTTCTCTAGCTGTGGACTGTAAAAAAAATTTAAAACAGCTTCACAGGACTAAATCTTTCCTTTGATGGAGAGGAGTGACTTTTTGAAAAGTCCTTTTTAAAGAAGTTGTTATCCCCAAGGCAAATGCTTCTTAGTCTAATATCTTCTCTGCCTCGTGGCCCTTTGACTTTCTATGCATTTTCTAGGCTTTTATCATTCTTGATACAATTTTCCAATATTTTATAAAATGGGCTGCCCGAAATGAAATATTTTATTTTCTGGCTTCATCAATTTAGAAACTGTAAAACATCATGTACATTACATGAGTCCATTTTTGTCTGCTCTTGATTTTCAGCACATGTTCCAATGAATTCAGTATTTCCTATTTTTGCTTTGCTTTTAATTAAAAAGATATAACAACTTATACCTACCTACATGTTTGGGAATACTGACATACAGGGTAAAGATGTGTTTGGTTTAAGCGTTCAGCAACTGCAAATGAAGAAAAGAAAGTATCCTGGAGCTTCATTGCAGAATCCACAGTAACAATAGAGGGATTTTGTATTTACTATGATCATTTTTTTTATTTTATCAAACTGCATAATATAACTTGAACCGTCCATGTTCAGCTAACAGTGCAGAAACATAATATTTGTGTACAAATTTCTTTGGACAGAGCTCAAATGTCTTTCATAACTTTTTATTTAGTCCCATCGTTATATCCTTTGAAGGCTTGGATATTTAATTTCAAAGTAGCAATTTATTCTTCAGTGTGAGACACTTCCTTTTGTTTTGTGACTGGATGTACCTCTCTCCATTAAATAAATTTAAGAAGACAAAAATAAGTACTTACAAATGGCTTCTAGACACTATGTATCAGTTTACATAAAGTAGTGAAGACTATGACAAGGCAAGAATGATGTAAGCCTGTGATTACCCAAGATTCGTGTCAGAGATAGTTGCAAAACCTGTGGCACTCTGAGTTGAAAAGATGGAGCTAGGGAACTGGAAATTTTACATGAGCAAGAGTTGTGCAGAAAAGGTCTGCATAGCTTTTCATGAGTCCTTTATGTGTTCCACTCAGTATAGATCAATAGGTATATTTGACGAAATTGCCTGATGTCAGGGAAATAACTATTTAGATGCCAATCTCTGTCTATGTGTGTGTGTTAGTACTTAATAACTATGATCAACATGCCTCAACTGGATATTCTCAACAGCAGAATGTTTTTTTTTTTGTTTTTTTTTTTTTTTTTCCTCATAGCTCTGGAAACTCCATTTCCAAGATCAAGGCATCATCTGATTTGATTTTATACTGAAGCCTTTCTATGTGGTTTCAGATTCCTGTCCTCTTTTTTATGTGCTGACACAGTCTTTTCTTGGGGTGAGCGTACAGAGATATCTTTGCTTATTTCTGCTTCTTCTTACAAGAGCATCAGTTAAACTTAATTACCTTTTTAAATGCCCCATAGCCAAATAGTCACATAGAGGTTTAGAATTTAACATGAAACTTTAAAAGGACATATTATAGCCCATAATGGTCTTTCATATTTGCACAGTTTGCAAACAATCAGTGACTGCTTTTGCTCTTATGTATTCTTTCGTGGATGTTTTATATTGAATTGTCAGAGAAGATGGATGCAGTAACCCTTTTGGATGTAAAGGAAAACCACACTAACTGTTTAGTGTAAAATTCCTAGATTTACTAAACTCAGGGGTTTCCTTGCTGTTACATAACCTGCCCCACACAAAGATGTCACGTCATCCTCTTCATATTGCCCTATAACAATGGGAGTTTAAGAATTGGTGAGATCGTCTCAAGGTCTTGTGTTCCCTCTCAGCTTCCACGTTGAAGGGGCCTGCGACACTCTTAGCTAGTGAGGATGGAGAGCTCATACTCTTCAACCATCTTCAAATGAACTCTTTCATTTAATTACAGAAAGTGACAACTGAATCATGTTTTCACTCATATTGACATTGCTGCAATAATGCAGAAAATCAAGCTACAGAGGAAAGCCATACTAGCAAAACTTAAAAGATAACACTAAAATAATCAAACTGCTTCATAGTAATTTAAGAATAACCAGGGTCTAGCAGGTAATAGTTGCAATTTCTGGCATTCAAATAATATTACAACCTTCAAGGAAGTAAGAAAGTATTGTCCAAAATACATAAAAATAAATCAATAAAAAATTTAAGTAAACACAAAAAAGATGTTAGATTACTATATAAAAACTAAATCCATCATTATAACTGTTCTCTTTGTTTAAGAAGATAGACGAAAGATTAAGCATATTACATACAGAAAAATTTAGAGAAAGAAGTCCAATGTAGGAGATAATTTCTACATTCCATCACTGAGATTAGCCACTGGCAGAGGGTGGAAAGAGAAGTGAACATGAACATACCATCTAGAGCTATCTAGAGGGAAACAGAAAAAGATAGATAAAGGTACCATTAGTGAGTTTGGAGACCACATCAAATTATGTAACATGTATGTAATTGGAGTCAGGAAATTTAAGAAAATACTACTTCATTTATTCTCCAAATTTGACACAGACAATAGCCTCATAAAATTCAATATCTCTCACATAGAGGAAACCTAAAGGAAAGCAATATACCATGGCATATCATAAGAACATTAACTGAAACCCATGTTAAAATCTTAATGGGATCGAGAGATAAATATGATACACATAAGAAGATCAAAATAAGTATTAAGTAGACTTTTGTTCAGAATAAATATAAGTGAGAGGACACTGATTCTGCATCTTTAAAACAACAGTATAAAAAACCAGAGAACTACAAATCTCAAGTTCTTTCTTAATAATTTATTTATTTATTTTAATTAATACATTGTACATTGTTATCTTCTTAGTGGTTATCTATAAAACACGAAGCAAACAGGATATCCTGTCCAAACACTACTAGTACAAACCTTCTCATTGAGTTGAGTGAAAGGAGCTGTATATCTATCTATCCTAACTATTCTGTATATACAAATACAAAATGGTCCTTCCTTTGTATCCTGTTTTTTTGTGTAGTCCTATCAGAGATGGGTATTCCATTGCATCTAAATACTATAGGTGCATGAATTCAGCAAAACAATCCAACACTGTTCAGCATCTAGTGAAAATGTCTTATAAAAACAAAAAAAGAAGCAAATCCTTTTCCATATAATCTGAAAGAATTGATCACTAGTGGGACTGGGGAGATAGCTCAATAAAATAGGCACTTCCCTGGCAAGTGCAAAGGTCTGAGTTCAATCCCCAGTTTTGCAAAAAATAAATAAATAAAAATTCGTCACTAGTATATCTGCCTATAAAAATGTTAAAATATCTTCAGTCAAAATAAAATCTGCCTAAAAGTGAATGGCATATGCTGCAGGATAATAATCAGCTTTTCTTCTGGATGGTTAGTGACCTAAGTTCACAAATCAGAGTTGGAGAAATAGAAGAGCCACAAGGCCAGCCAACATTTTGGCTCTAACCTTTCAAGGTCAGTGAAGACTCAGAACGTAGGAGAACCTGTACTGCAACATCATGAAACTCAGTTGAGCTCCAAATTTTCTGAACAAGGAGATTATGGAGCCACCAAGGAAAGAGTTGGAAGTTCTGTAGTGTGCCTGGGGAGAGTCACATGGAGAGAAAACTTTCTCTCAGGCTCTCACAGAGAGCAAACTGGTCAAGCATTGGCTGTGACTCATCCACATGGATGACACAGACAAAGGAACTACAGAATAATGTACAGGACTACAAGATAAACCCTAAGGGGACTTCACTGACCACATAGGAAATATAAAGTTCATGTGTTATTATATAAGTCTTGCTCTATCTAGGTCTTAACCATCCAACAGAAAAGTATAAAAATGAAGTATACTTCGCTGGGCCATAATATTAAGCTGAGCTGTAAATGGCTATGGTCGACAACTTCTTTGACTAACTCACTATTGTTGTGGAATGCTGGACTGTGTTGGATTGTGTAGTCGAGTTCAAGCACCTAAGTTAGTTGAATGAAAATGGAGTGCCCACCTTTGACAGGTGTAGACAAAGGAAGGGGTACAGAAAGGAAGAATCATGATGTGTGTGAATAGACAGTACAGTTGGGATAGATAACGCTGTGCTTCTACACAATCCTATGAGAGGCAAGATTTGCACTCATGGTGGTTGAACAGGATATTATGTCGGCTTCTAGTACTATGGTCATCCACTAGGAAAATAATTATTGAATTTTTGATATAATTCAGGTATAAAAAATAAGTAAACAGCTACACTGTTAATTTACTGATAAGTGACATTTGGTATAACAATGTCTGTAAGTATAATACCATGTATGCACCTTGTACGATACCAAAACAGTATGAAAACAATTTGCAAGGTATTAATTTATTGAATCTGTCTTGTTAAGGTGTTGTAAAACTGTCTGATATTTGTACTTCAATAAAATTAAAACTAAATCAAAATAAATAAAGAAAGAAAGAAAGAAAGAAAACTTGAACATAAAAAAAAAAAAATTAGAAAAAGATTAAAAAAATCTGCCTGGACAAAAATGTACATTTTCACAAAGGGATAAAGAACATCAGAAAAGGTCAAAACTGATTTAATTATTTTAATGCTATTTAGAATATGATTTTAGGGCTGGCCAAATAGCTCACCTAATTAAAGTGCTTGATTAGGCCGACGCAGTGGCTGGAGTTTGATCCCCATGCTTGTGTTGATGACCCCACCCCGGGGGTGCACTTAGAAAGCTATTGAGACTGGGTGTGATACCATGTTCCTATAATCCCAGCACTTGGGAGGCTGTAAAGAGGAGGATCACTAGGAGTTCGATTTATGCAGTGAGACCCTGTACAACCTGTAAACCCCATCCTAAATACAAATTAAAGAATATGATTTTCTATTTAAACTGAAGTAGTAACAATTTAGTGTATGTCTCATACAATATGTGGAGGTAGAAAAATGATAAACATAGCATAAGATTTTAGAGATTAAAAGGTTAATGAATGTTGTAAAGTTTGTAGATCACAACTGTATCAATAGGATGTTATCTTAAAGACACCAATAAATGAAGATGTATACTATGAGCTCTAAAATGACGACTTAAAATGAAAATGTATAACTAGTAAGCAAACAAAATAACGGAATGAAATTACAAAAAATTATTGGTCATAAATGGAAACAAATAATTGATTAATTTGTTAAATGTACACTCAAAAGGTAGATTGGTCCATATTACTACAAATTGCAAAATAACTTAAAAAAAGTTTATTAAGAAGTCATATATTTGTGAAGTGATGAATGTGGTAATTTGATGGATGTCATCATTCTACAATTTATCAACGTGTTTAAACAAAACTTTAAACTTTAGAAATATATACAATTTCTATTTGGCAGCAAAGAGTAAAACTAAAGAGTTTATAAACCCAGTCATATTAATCTTAACATTAAGTAATTTAAATATCAAAGCAAAAATATTAAAAGTATAGACTGTTATATTGATTGTAAAAAAAATAAGCTGAAGAAACCTACTTTGAATAGGAATATGAAAGTCAGTTAAAGAGTGAGAAAATGTATACCATACTAACACTCATGAAAAGAAAAACAGTGGGTGCATTAACATTATGAAAAGCATGTTTAGAAAGTATACTACTGTGTAATGTGAAACAGAAAATACTTTTAATAACCTACCTTCTGAACAACAATATATTGTGAACTAATAACTTAAACCTGAGTAATGGTCACTATTAGTGTCCATTTTCTGGCTTTACTTTTCCCCCAATATGTGAAAAGGAATTTAGAACATAATTCTTGAAATTAATTAGAATTTTCCCTACCTGAAAATTGTCAGTGTAGTTGACAACTCATGGCTAATGATCTTTATGGTTCATAAAAGGGATTAAAATGACATTTGCAATTGTCAAATGTCTTGAAACACTGGAATTTGAGGGTTTTATATCAGTATCAGTAAATCAATATTTTACAGAAATTACATAGGTCATTTATTAAAACAAAGAGCTCATACTCCTCAACAGTAGTTTTGTTGGTGGAGCCAAACACTCTCTCTCTCTCTCTCTCTCTCTCTCTCTCTCTCTCTCTCTCACACACACACACACACACACACACACTCACACACACGCACACTCGCTGTTCCTTGAAAGTACAATGAAATATTTTTAAAAATAGTTTTTTCCTTTGTATTTCAACATTTGCAGGTCTACCTAGCAGGAAACGAGGAAAAACCTTTTTCAGTGTCAGGCAACATGTGGTAGGTAAATATATTAACATATACCTTCAACCAAGCAGGATAAATTGTTTAAATATAGTTTTGTAGTTGGCTAAAGCAAATAGAGATACAAGGGAAGTTAACATGTAAACTAACTAATTTCAAATGATCCTGTAGAGCTATGTGTTTTCATATATTTCAGCCTGCAATTGTTCTCTTTAAACTTTTAATACATCTGTTAACTGTGTTCTAGTGTCATGCTCACCTTAAGGACCCACCAAAGAAGCCACAGCAATCTCCTGGGCAAAAGTGAAACTCAATTTGACTGAGGTCAAGGCAATTTGTAGCCAGAGGAGTGATTGTTCTTAACACTGAAAGACATATCCTGCTTGACTCTGGGGATTGACTTGGCAGGCTATAAGGTTTGAAGTCACACTGAGCAACAAGGTGGCATGCTGAGAAGAATAATGGCCCAGGAGTCAGGAGACAGGTCTTGCTTCTGGCAGGAAAAGTGATGGGAATCCTGGTAAGTCACTCATGGCTCCGTTTCTTCATTTACACACAGGGAGAAATACTTGCCCTATCTCACAGTTTCTTAATGAGACTTAAATCATATAAAACTTGGTAACATTAGATAGAGGAAAGAAATTAAACACTAAGTAGTGAACAATGTACTATTTATTGATTATTCTAAATGAATTTTGTGTACAGTCCACACTACAATTTTGATACATTTTGTTTCTATTATTGCATATTTTACTGTTAAAACTATCTACCCTTTGACTTGTATAAGGAAAATATTGCTACTTTTCAAAAAAGGAACCTGACAAAGGAGCGGGAACATGCAAACCTAATTCATAACATGTTCTATTGAACAGTTTTCGAGATAAGAAAGACTTTCCTGAACAATCTGAGCTTTCCAGAAAACGATATGCCCTGTCTCTGAAGGTAATGAATTGCACTTATGTGGATATTATAGAAAGGATTATTCCTACATTACGCAGAAAGAGATAAATACATATTACATGAGCCCTGGCTGCCAAAAGGTTCCATGTCAAAAGATGCCAAGAACTCGAGAATTTAGTGATTTTCTTTCATAATGGGGCTTAGCCTTCATATGCAGGAAAAGGCTAAATTCAAGGAAAGTATGAAAGACAGAGGAGAGAGAGGTTTTGCATGAACTGAATTTTTTATATGAGCCAAGGAAAACTATATCACACCATCCACTGGATTTAATGTATAAACAACCTGCATCCCAGGTGACAATGATGAAACTTTCTGGTGTCTACTTTCAACAAATGAAGTAAGCTGCCACTACGCTGGTACCTTACCAAAGTAGGTGAAATTCGGGTTGTTTTCATTGGATAGTCTTTCTTTTTTTCTTTCTTTTTTTTTTTTTTTTTTTTTTTTTGTATTTTAGGGAAGGGTCTACAGGGTGTTTAGGGTCTCAGTGCCAGATCAGACTCATAGCGATCCACCTGTTTACAGCCTCCCAAGAGCCAGGATTACAGGTGCATGCCACCACATCCAGTCTCAATTGCCATCTCAATGCATCCTGAGGATGAGGGCGGGGGCGAGGCCAGTACAGCAGGCCTGGGGATCCAACCCCCATCTCCTGTGCCTCCTTGCAGGTGCTTTAATCCACTGAGCTATTTGGCTAGCCCTCCATTTGATAGTCTTAAAGTCAAACTAACACACACACAGACACAGACACACACACACATGCACACATGAAAAGAAGTTGATATTTTATGAAAGTAGTAATGACTCCTATTTCAATACATTTAAAATAGTAAATTATTCTATTTTAATGTCAATAAGTAGCTATAATTAATACTAACATTAAACTCCCATGCCTCTGTGTAATCCAATCAATGTGGCAGACAAGAGGTTACCTATAAATTGGTCATGATCATTGAAGGAGAAAATCTTTCTGCAATTATATTCAGAATGAAAAGCAAATACTCCTTTGTAATTCAGTATCCAGTATTTCCCTCATTTTTAAACAGCACTTTTAAATTTATAAGTTTCTGTAGTCCACTGTCTTTTCCAACAAATTAATGAGAAAAACTGTAAGATAATAATGACATTCATGAAGATATTAATAAGAAAGATAATAGTAATTAACTAAGTAGTTATTTAGGCTCACAAAGACCTTATGATAGGCATTATTATTACCTACATTTCAAAATAGCAGTTAAAAATACGAGATTAAATGTTTACTCAAGATCACAAAAATGGATAAGCCTGGATTTAAATGAAGTCATTAAGACTTAGATCATAGCTGTACATAAGGATCGAATGGCAAGGATCATGGGCAAGAATTGGCAAACATTGTTCTATTTAATTCTCTATAATTCCATTAATTCAGCAATGTTGTGTTGATCCTCTTTGTTGGTGGCAAATTGAGGTTAGAAAAAAAAACTAGGGTCTTCCATTAGGATACAACAGACCTGGATTTCTCTACAGGTGGTTGAATCCACTGTCAGCATGTAATTCCTACACTCTACAGCTTTGCAAAGGCAAGGAAGTACTTAAAATGAGTCATACATAGAAATAATCTGGTCAGTTTACCCTTTTCACAATGAAAAAAGCAAAAATCCATCTAATTCTTCAAAATTTATTTTGTTTGTCATTTGTCTTGAGTTACTTTTTTAAGTACATGGTATACATTAAGGATTTTAAGAACAACCACTTAAATACCACACTGGATTATGTAGCCTTACATTTTCTCAATGTGTGAGTACAATACCCTTTCAGGAAAGAAGCTGCTGTTAAATATAGCTTCACAGTAAAAGCCTTTCATATTTACAGGGGCAAAAACAGCTACTTAGAAATCTAAAAGGCAACCAAGCTGCAGAAATACATTTTCAAAATATTATTGACCCTTATTTCATTTTTTTCAAGAACAAGGAATCATTTAGCAACATTTCCTAAAAACGCAAGCTGCACTTTATTTAGTTATGCCTTCTAAAATGTGCAGCTCACAAAATCAACCCTGTGGTACTTACATCAAAAATGTATAACCTGAAAGAAATAATCAAAAAACATCAGCCTGAGTAAACTAGGAGACATTCTCCAAAATAACTGCCCAGTACTTGTCCACAATGTCACAGAAATAAAAGACAAAGAAGGATGGAAGAAGTATTAAAGACTTAAGAAACAAGACAAAAAAGTACAACGTTTGGTACTGTACTGATTCATGGACCAGAAAGAAAAACATGTTTTTTGATTCGCTAAAAGTCAACAGTATCTTTGGGATGATAGTTAAATTTCAATCAGATAAGTAGATTAGCTGATAATGTGTAAAGTTGATTTCTTTACATAGGTAATATTACTGTGGCTATGTAAGAGAATGCTTTTGTTTTAAGGAAATCATTAGCTCATTAGCAGCAGACAGACATTATTTTTGTGACCATTAATTATTTCCAGAAATGGATGAGTATCTGCTCCATCTGTGGTTTTTATGGAACTGCTTTATGACAACTTAGCCTATGCATGCAATGCATTGCCAAGAGATGACGTGCCACTTGAAGCTGTGGGCATGCATTAGACGTTTAGCAGGTACATTTATGAGGAATGAAAAAAGTGTTTCCTATGGTGATTTTATGAAAAATCTAGCTTTGAATGATTATTTTGCTGTAAGTTAAATTTATACTTGGAAACCTTGTTATATACTAAAAGTAGAGTTGGGGATGACTTCTCCAAGTAACAATATAGGAAAGTTGGGGGAGTGTTATGGTTTGTGTCTAGGTGTCCCCCCAAAGCCTCATGCGGTCATGGGGTGGCTTCTGGAGTTTTTCATTGATTATTATGGATGTGGATGCTGCACCTGCCCTGGGGTAGGTAATTTGCAGTACGGTGTAAGGAGGGGAGAGAAGCTAACTGGGGGCCTGAGCTGTTGCCCCTGCATTTTGCTCTTGGCTCTTTGCCATCATGAAAGGCTGCTCTCTGCCATGTGCCGCTCGGCCTTGGAGCCAGCTGAGTATGGACTGAAATCTCCTATAACTGTGAGACAAATAAACTTTTGCTTCCTTGATTTTCAGTATCGGATATTTGTCCCAGCAATGAGAGAAGAGTAACTGAGACAGAGAATGATCATGATGCTCAATCAACTCTTTTATCATTCTGGTTATCATCTGTGTCAACTTTAACCCAGAGCTGCACTGGGCGATTTCTTAGCCATCTCTGAACATGCTGGAAATCTTGTAAGAAGCTGAACTCTGATCCTCACATGATTAAGTCTCTGCCAATTTACTAGTCCTGACATATTTGACATATCCCCTACCTAATTGTGAGTCTCTAATTATCAAAAATACCTGTGACCTCAAAGTAAGTCATGACAAATTGTTTCTGGATATATGTATATTCGTGATTCAAATCCTCCATGTCCTTGCCCAGTTAAAAGATACAAATATTCCCACTTCTACTGATTATTAATTTATTAGATAATAGATTATGCATTAGTTTCTGAGGACTTTTTCAAAGAAATCACATATATGGTCAAATGAATCATCATTCTTTTTTTTTTTTTTTGTGGAACTGGGGATTGAACTCAGGCCCTTGTGCTTACCAGGGGAGCACTTATTCTACTGACCCATCTTCCCAGTCCCCA
Organism: Ctenomys sociabilis; assembly: GCA_004027165.1. Lineage (NCBI taxonomy): Eukaryota > Metazoa > Chordata > Mammalia > Rodentia > Ctenomyidae > Ctenomys > Ctenomys sociabilis. The sequence goes on from PVKA01024005.1 coordinate 17,460, forward strand.
AAATGTATCACTTTTTATTATAATCTCATGGAGTTTTGTTTTTTATTGTATTTAGCGCAGGGTGTACAGGGTCTCACTGTGTAGATTGAACTCATAATGATCCTCCTGTTACACCCTCCCAAGCACTGGGATTACAAGGGCGCACCACCACACCCAGTCTCAATGCACCCCGGGCTGGGGTGGGGGGTGGGCACAGAAGCCCTGGATTGAACTCCCAGCTCCTGCATCTGCCTAAGCAGGTGCTTTAATCCACTGAGCTATTTGGCTGGCCCTAAAGATATTTTTAGTAGTTTAATTATCTTTTTTTCTACTGAGCCATCTCCCCGGCTCACCATTCAATGGCAAACTAAAACAAAAGTATTACCAAATAAGAAGTTGACATGTTCTCAGGTATGATAAAAATAAATAGATCTTTTATGACTCTCCCTTGAGAGTAAAAAGTCTTTGTTAAAATGATACTCAGATCTAATAACTATGAGTCTGATTCTCCATATAACGTAAATATAAGTAATATATTTTTACATTTTTTATGTATTTAGTACACTATCAAACTCATGGTGATCCTCCTGTTTTTAACTTCCCAAGTGCTGGAACTACAGGCATGCACCACCACACCCAGTCTCAGTTGCTTTCTCAGTGTGCCCCAGGGGTGGGGGCAGCATAGTAGGCCAGGGGGATTGAACACCCAACCCCTGCATCTGTCTAAGCAGGTGCTTTAATTTGCCAAGCTATCTGTCAGGTCCTATTTTTACATATTTTTAAGCCCTGATTTCTGGAGAAAATATGCCATTTTACAAGGCACTACAGACTATAAAACCTTTAACTATCCTTACTTTGAAAATAAACATGTTAATTCTTTAAATGTTAAGAACAGGGACCTTAGCTCTTGGTTGTTAAGGAGGACCAAAGAGAGACTAGAGTAAATGATAAATATCCTAAAACAAAAGTTAAACAAATTAGTTTACCTTAAATATATAGTCATTTTCTCATTTGAGGACAAAAATGAACTGTTTCACAGTTTTTTAAATCCACTTTCTAAAACATAGTTCCAAAGCTTCAATCTCATGACTTGTGCTCCCGTGTCAGGACACCCTACGTTTGTGCTGTCATAGTTCCTGAGCTCAATACATCTTGTGTGCTCTCCTACCTAGCTAATTTTGCTTGGCTTGTTTCCTTACTTTGCAATTACCTCATTAAGTTTAATCTCTTACATTCCTGGGTTTTGAAATTTCCTATTCATTCTTTCCTGTCAAGGTTCAAACATCACCTTTCCACAGAGAAGCTTCTCCCTCTAAGATAAAATTAAATGCTCACTCATGACAATAGCACAGTACTGTTACATATATCAGGTGGGATATTTCAAAATAGTTGTCATGCAAAAGATCTACAAAGTGTTGTACAGGGTTTCAGGGTAAATCCTGAGGGGATTTGACTGACCTTGGCAGATATACAAGTTCCATTTCTTGTTATATAGGTCTTACTTTATCTTGGTCTTAACCATCCAGCAGAAATGTATAAAAATGAGGTATGAAAAGTAAAGCCATATTAATATGCTGAGCTGTAAAATGCTAACATCACCATCTTCAGATATTGCCAGTCTTATGGATAACCCACTACTATTATGAACTACTGGGCTATATTGGATTATTTTGCTGAATTCACACTTCTACAATATTTAAATGGAAATGGAATATCCATCTCTGACAAAACTAAATCAAAAAAGGGGTTATAAATGAAGGATCATTTTGTATCTGTATATACAAAATAGTTAGGATAGATATATAGCTAGTTTCTCTTAATTCAATGATAAGAAAGATTTCTACTAATAGCGTTTGGACAGGCTATCATGACTGCCTCTTGAAGACAACAATATGTAATACATTAGTTGTTGTAACTGTCCTCCTAACCTGTCTTGAAACTGTCTCGATGTTATTTCTTTTTCAATAGAATTAAAATAAAAAATAAAATACCTGTTATTAATACTTTATGGGTGTGGTAATTGGTCAGGTGTATCAGTCTGATAAGGCCACACAACACAAATTTTCAGCCAAATAATATTCTAAATGTTTTTGTAACAATACCTTTATATGGCAAAACATTTAAAAAATTTTTATTAGTGTATGTTTAAAATATGTAATGACTTACATTCATTGTAAGGAATTGGTATCCATACATAAAATATCTTATTTTCTTTTCTTGCTTTCCCTCTATTCCCCTTTTATTTTTCTAGAATCACATGCATTTATTCATCTTATAAAGTTAGTGATCATATGTACAGATTAACAATTAGAATAATAAGGTAAAAACACAAAACTCGAGGGAGAATTACAGTAAACTGGGGTACACTGTTAGTTATATATTGTCCATGCTGGATCACAATAACCTTTCACTCTCTCACGTTTTTCTTGTCTTTTATTTCATACTTTATTTATGTATTAAGTTTTAAAAATAAGAGGATGCAGTATTGAAGTTTGTAGGCCTAATTTGCTTCACTAAAATTATGGCCTCAAGGTGCATCCACTTTCCTTCAAATGATTCAAGTTTTTCTTCATAGTAGAGTTGTACTCTATTATGCATAAATGTCAAATTTCCTCACCCACTCATCTGCTCTTGTACATATGTTTCTATTTCCAAGACTTAGTTATCACTTGTATTTGCTTGATTTCTTGATGGCCATCAATTTTACAGATGCAAGATAAAATCTCAGTCTTGTTTTAATTTTCATCTCAGCATGGCTGAACATTCTCTAAAATGTATTTATTGACCATTTATATTTATTCATCTGAGAGGTGTCTTTTCACTCTGGATGCCCAGTTTCCAATTGATCTTTACATTTGACAGGTATAATAGTTTCAGTTATCTATGTGTTCTAGATATTAGTGCTTTGTCTGAGGAGCAGTTGACAAATATTTTTCCCATGCTATAGATTGTCACTTTATGCTGCTCGTGGTTCCCTCTGCTGTACGCAAACTTTTTAATTTTACGTATTACAATTTGTCAATTCTTGATACTATTTTTTGTTCAACTGGGTTTTTTTTCATAAAGGCTTTATCTATAGCTATGCCTTCAAGGGTCTCAACTATTTTATTTTCTAGAAGATCAAGTGTGTCTATGCTAATGTTTAGATCTTAATTAACTTTGATTTTAGCTTAGTTCATGGTGAGAATGGGAGTCTAGGTTCAGTCTTCACCAAGTGCATAGCCAGTTTTTATAGTGCCATTTGGTAAAGTGGCTGTCGTTCCTCCAGTAAAAAGATTGGGTCCCTTACAAAGATAATGTAACGGAGTGTATTTGAAGTTTTTTCTGCATTTTCTATTCTTTACCATTGACCCACATGTCTGGATTACTTTGCTAATACTATGCTATATTTATCAATGCATCTTTATAGTATAACATGAAGTCTGAGATTCTAATGTTCCCTGTCTTGCTCATATTGCCCAGAATATTTTGCCACTCTACAGCTCTTCTGGTTCCATATGAATTTGAGTGTTGCTTTCTATAGTACTGTAAGGAATGCTATTGCCATGTTGATTGGGATTGCATTAAATTTGCATAACAATTTTATTTTATTTGTCGCATTTTCATTGTAAAGAGAATAAAAATGATTAAGAAAACATTAGAAATGCTTCAGAAATTTTAAAAAAAGATAAAAGGAATTCAACAATGGTTGTCATATTGCATGTTACTTTATTTTAAAGAGAAAAAAGATAATGAAGCCAAAATTTGAAGTAGGTTAGTAGGACAGTCAGTCACTGATAAAGTACATATTGTTGCCTTCATTGAGGTTAATCAAAGTACAAACATAGGCATGATATATTTGCTAAACATATTAGCACAAAACATTGTTTTCAAGGAACTAAGAAAAGATATCTACAAGTCCATCTTAACTATCACATGTAAATGTATACTTTTTTCTGTTTCCCTTTCTTTTCCTTTCCCCCATCAGAGTTCATTTTTTGCAGGTTTTTCCCATTTCATAGTATCTATTGTACAGTTTTAGAAGTATGATCATTTTAGTGTATTGTTTCTACTTAACCAGGAAGAGGGGATATATTTTTACATTCTTTCTTTTTATGGAATCAAGGATTGAACTCAGGCCCTTGTGCTTGCCATGCAAGTGATTATTCTACTGAGCTATTTCCATGGCTCCTATTTTTATATTCTTATATCCTCTTTTTTTTTTTTAAGTTGTACTTACTATAGGGTTTACAGTGTCTCATTACACAGATCAGACTCATAGTGACTCTTACTGTTTTCCAGCTTCCAGAGCAGTGTGATTACAGGGGAACACCACCACTCCCAGTCTCCATCCCTATCTCAGGCAAGCCAGGGATTGAACACTGTTCCCTGAATCTGCCTCAGCAGGTGCCTTAATTCACTGAACCCTCTGGCCAGCCCTTCTTATATCCTATTTGATCTCTTTTTTTTTTCAGAGTACTACAGTTTTCACTGTAGAGAACTTCTACTTCTTCTGTTAGGTTAATTTCTAAGTATTTAATTTTTCTTCCTACTATTGTGATGAGTACTTTTTCACTAACTTTCCTATCAGTGAGATTGCTATTGGTGCACATGAAAGCTACTGACATTTGAGTGTTAACTTCTTTTCTTCCTACGCTTTTGAATTTGATTAATATTCTAGGAGTGTTCTGTTAGAGTTCTGAGTGTCTTCTATGTAGAGGATGATGCCATCAGCAATTGGTGATTATTTAACTTCCCTTTTTTGCCACATTATTTGTATTTGTCTTTTCTGTAATAGACAACGTGCACCTTAGTTTGAAAAATGATGACTAATTTCTTCAGATTAAACATGTAGGAAAGTCAATAGCAAAGACAGAGCTATGGCAAGCTGAAGAATGCATTCCATATTTATGAATAGTAAATTTCTGTGGCCCCCTTAAGGATACTCTCTAAAACTTTCCAATATATCTCACACTTTGTTTGAAATAGAGAAAATTTTCAGTGGTTTCAAAAAAGAAGAAAAGAAAGTGAAAGATAAAGGATGAGAAAGAAAAAAAGAGGAAGAAAGAAAAAGAGAAAGAAAGAAAGAAAGAAAGAAAGAAAGAAAGAAAGAAAGAAAGAAAGAAAGAACTAATAGGCTCTAGTTTGGGCCCTCAGGCTGATATCCTTAGAACCTATTTATTTTTATTTTTTTTCCATTTATTTTTATTTTATTAAAATACAAATGTCAATCAGACAGTTTCAAAACACCTTAACCATACAGAGTTGATGAATTAATACATAGCAAACTGTTTTCATAGCGTTTTGGTATTGTACAAGGTGCATACATGATATTATATTTACAGGTTTTTTTTATAGCTGAAATTATATCAAAAATTCAATAATTATTTACCTAGTGGATGACCATAGCACTAAAAGCCGACATAATATCCTGTCCAACCACCATTAGTGCAGATCTTGCCTATCACAGAATTATGTAGAAGCACAGCATTATCTATCCAAACTGTACTGTCTATACACACACATCATGATTTTTTCTTTCTACAACCCCTCCTTTGTCTACACCTGTCAAAAGTGGGCACTCCATTGACATTCAACTACCTTAGGTGCTTGAACTTGACACCACAATCCAACACAGTCCAGCATTCTGCAACCATAGGGAGTTATTCAAAGAAATTGTCCACCATATCCATTTACAGCTCAGCTTAATATTATGGGCTCACGATGTATACTTCATTTTTATACTTTTATACTTTTCTGCTGGATGGTTAAGACCTAGGTAGATCAAAACTTATATACCAACACATGAGCTTTATATTTCCTATGCAGTCATTGAAGTCTTCTCAGGGTTTATCTTGTAGTCCTGTACATTATTCTGTAGTTCCTTTGTCTGTGTCATCCATGTGGATGAGTCACGGCCAATGCTTGACCAGACTGCTCTCTGTGAGAGCCTGAGAGAAAGTTTTCTCTTCATGTGACTCTCCCCAGGCACACTATAGAACTTCATTCTCCTTCCTCTGTGGCTCCACAATCTCCTTGCTCAGAAAATTTGGATCTCACCTGAGTCTCATGATATTGCAGTACAGGTTCTCCTATGTCCTGAGTCTTCGCTGACCTTGAAAGGCTAGGGCCAAAATGTTGGCTGGCCTTGTGGCTCTTCTATTTTTCCAACTCTGACTTGTGATCTAGGTGCTCGCTTCAGCAGCACATATACTAAAATTGGAACGATACAGAGAAGATTAGCATGGCCCCTACACTTAGAAACCTATTTAACTTCTGCAATAGAAATTGATTTTAACGTATCCATTGAAAATGCCAAAAAATAAAGAAAAAGAAAATGCCATCAGGTAAGCACGGTCCTGTATATTCCTGCAAGTTGTTTGATAGGTTATGACTTTAAGAGCCAAAATCAAAGAAATGTAAGTAGCCAGAAATAAATCACAATTTACTTGATGGAAAACAAAGTGGCTCTAAAGATATTTTAACAGTCTTCAGCCAGTTCAAGGGATTATCCAAGAAATCTCTTGCTTGCATAATTGTTAGAAACAGTAATTTTCTAATACGTTTGGTGTCATTCACCCATGAGTAGCAGTTTAAGTTCTTAGAGTGTTGGGAGAGACCTAGAAGAATGACATAGGAAGAGGTCCACAAGTGTTCCAATTTGTGCCAAACAAAGAAATAGCCTGTTTCTCATGACTTTCAAATGTCTTTAGTGAATTTCTATGAACATTACTTACATGTTTATAATTGTCTATGAGGATAATCTCTTTCCATTTCATACAGAAGCATATACTACTTGTAAAGTTTTAAAACAACCTAAATTTTCTAGAAATAAATTTCTACATACATTGAGAAAATGTGAGATTGGCTCTGTTCAGAAGGTTACCAAGAGTTGCATGTGCTTCTAGAAAATTATGTCGGTGAAATCAGTACTCCTCAGGATACTTGAACCAAGCCCACACAGCTTTGTAAGTATTTATAGCTGTCAAGAACCCAGTGATTGGGGGCTGGGGAAATAGCTCAGTAGAGTAAGGACTTGCCTGAGAACTGCAAGATACTGCATTCAATCCCCAGTACCAGGGAAAAACAAGAGTCCAGGGATGGCATAAGAGATTCAAATATTTGACTACTTCATTGTGTCTTCTAGGATGGACATGCTTTAGCATTTATGAAGTGTAATATATTTTTAAAATAAAAGGGCATAGGGGGCCAGGGAGATAGCTCAGTGGAATAAGTTCTTCTCTGGCAAGCACAAGGGCCTGGGTTCAATCTCTGGTTTTGACCAAAAAAAAATAGAGCTTAGGATATAGCTCCTCAGAACAGCACCTGTCTGCTAAACTCAAGGTCCTGATTCCAATTCCCAGTACAAAATTAAATTAAATATTTGGGATTTATATATATTGTATTAACAATACTATTTTAGTGCTCTTAAATTTTGTTTGTAAGTAGATCCTATCACATCTATGCTTTATTTCAAAATATTAAATGTAGTATTAATGTATGTATTATTATAAGGTTTAAGCTGCCCTTCTGGAGCTTGCTGAGACCTTGATTGAGACTGGGTGTGTTGGCACATGCTTGTGATCCGAGTGCTTGGGAGGCTCAAAACAGGAGGATCACTACAAGTCCAGTCTGTGTAGTGAGACCCTGTAAGGCCCTGTACTAAATACATAGGAAAAGTTTATTTGGTAAACTAAATTCAAAAATAGTAACTCGGAGTCTATCCTAATATACAGCAAGTATATATCTATAATATCCAGTTTAGAAATGTAGTAGAGGCAATCCAACATTGAAATAAAATATTTTATTTCTAGCTGGGCGTGGTGGTGGGTGCCTGTAATCCCAGCACTTGGGAAGCTGAGACAGGAGGATTTTTGTGAGTTTGAGACCAGCCTGAGCTACAAAGTGAGTTTGAGGCCAGCCTGAACTGTACAGTGAGACCCTGTCTCCAAAAAAAGACCAAAAAATTTATTTCTATTTAATTATGAGATTATCACTGTAGGGAGCATCATTTCTTAAACATGAAAAATTTCTTTTTTAAAAAGCTCAAGGATCTCCCTTGTTCTGCAAAAAAGAAAATCTCAAGGATCTGACCTCCCACCTAAATTTGTTATAATCATTGAATTGGATTCAGGCCTACACCTTCCACCATTTTTTATTGTTGTGGTCTGCACTGTCAAAGAATAAGTAAATGAAAAACACATTTAGATTATTCATTAAAGGTTTACAAAATGTGATCTAGGCAGTAGATACTTTTACCAGAGAACTTTGGTTATCAATGATTCTTTGGAAACTTTGTTTTGGTTTATGGTCAAACTGTAACCCTGTAAGCTACAGTCCAATCTAAATTTTTATAATGTGTATAAACACATGGCACATCAATATTAAAATATTAGATCCTTTATGTTATTTAAATCACAATCCTTTGTGAAAAATAAAGAAGTGTTTGTTATGAATAACAAAATAACTTAAATTCTCTTTTAAATAACCTTGAAATCTTCTTGGAAGTTCTATTTGGAAATGACCTACAACTCTATGTTCATCAAAATCATTTGAGTAAGTCATCTTTGTCAGTGAAACCTGAAAGTTCAGTAAGAAGACAGGAGTAAACATAGGATGGGGCTATCCACCTGGCTTGCGAGAGGAGCTACATTAATTCTGGATAAATTAGTGGGTGAGGCAGCCATACCCCAAATATTTCTTTGGTCAGAAATATTTTCCCACAGTGTCATTTTTTTTTTTGTCTTTTTCAGACAGGGTGTCACTATGCAGTTCAGGCTGGCCTTAAGCTCATTTTGTAGCTCAGGCTGGTCTCGAACTCACAACAATCCTCCTGCCTCAGCCTCCCCAGTGCTGGGATTACAGGCATGCACCACCACACCTGGCTTCCACAGTGTCATTTGAATCCACTGAAGCTGTTCAAATATGCATCAGGCATTCATCCCTCTGTGCTGCTGTGAATTCAAGCAAACCTTTATAAAAAAGCATAATAAGCAAGAAAATAACATGTAAATAAGTGAAAAGTTCTTTCCAACATTTTTGTTCCCATTTCCACTGTCACAATTGCGTATTCATTTCACAGTACAGCGGATTCATGTCTTCCTTACCACTTCACATTACTTCTAAGCAATCAGTGCTTTCATTATGCATTTAAACAATAATGCTATACCCTTTCCAGTCTTAATATTTATCCTCCCATTTTTTTTCTAATTAAATCTCACAAAGTCAAAATCTCTGATTCTGATAGGATTAAACAATCTAGACTCAGAGGTTTAATAATATTTCCTAAAAAAGCTTTAACTCCCTTTTCCAACTTTGTAGATTTATTCCAATAGAAGTCACATGCCATAAAGTCCATCAGAAGTGTATGTAATTCAACTAAAAAATTCTTGTATTAGTTCTAATCTCCATCCCCAACCTCAATATTAACCTATGTATTTTCCCCACGACTAAGGATTGAATCCTGGGGTTCACACATGCTGACAATTATTCTTCCTCTGAGCTATATTACCTTCCATTTTGAAAATCTGACTCTGAGACAGAGTTTCACTAAACTGCCCAGACCTGCTTTGTATCACCCTTCAGCCTTAGTGTCTCAAATAGCTCGGATTACAGGTGTGCAGCCCAATACCTAGCACTGTTAATTTAGTTCCCCTATCAATTTACCTATTCCTGACATTTCTTATAGGTGCAGCCATATGCTATGTAATCTTCTGTGACTGGATTATTTTACTTATCATAATATCTTCAAGATTTATCTAAGTTTTATCAGTATTAATATTTCATTCAACTTTTTTCATAACTCAAGACTTTATTCATAAGTTAAAACTAAATTTACAGTCATAATCTAAGTTGTTCATATGTCACGCTGAAGGTAGCTTGAGGTTACATGATAAATCAGACTTTGCTGGTGTTGTGATGAGGAGTGGGAGTACATGATTAGAACAGCATGGGGCTGGGGAGATGGCTCAGTGGAATAAGTGCTTCCCTGGCAAGTGCAAGGGCCTGAGTTCAATCTCCAGTTCTACAAAAAAAGAATACCTTAGCTGGGCTGCAATAACCTCTACCACTCACTCTAACCCTAAACATTAAACTCTAACCTAGATCCTAGCCCCTTGGGAAATGAACACTGACATAAACCGCATGACCCAATCAAAAGTTCATTCAAGGACTGGCCAGGTAGCTCAGTGGATCAAAGTACCTGCTTAGGCAGACGCAGGGCCCAGGGATTCGATCCCCAGGCCTGCCATGCTGGCCCCGGCCCTGGACATGCCTGTATTTCTAGCTCATGGGAGGGTGACATTATGTGGATCACTATGATTCTGATCTAGTAGTGAGACCCTGAACACCCTGTACCAAATACATAAAAATTATTTCATTCAAAATATCCATAAATTTAAGTTTTCAAAAGCAAAATGATAAAAGAAATACAAGGAAATCTATAAAGTTTATGTTCTCATGAAAAGAAAGGTTATGGGGGCCAGGGAGATAGCTCAGTTAAATAAGTGCTTCCCTGTCAAGCACAAGGGCCTGAGTTCAATCCACAGTTCAGCCAAAAAATAAATATAGACACAGCAATGTACACAAGGGAAGCTCCTGTGGGGATGGGTCTCAGAGTCCACGAGCAAAAGTACTACACAAGCTGGTTGAAGGCAAATAATATTCTATTTTTTTTTGTGTTCCACCATTTGTATATCCACTCACCAATTAGCAGACACTTGAGTTGTTTATATTGTATTCTTGTAAATAATATTCTTAGATAATCCTTATAAATGTTTTGTATGAACATATGTTTTCATTTTTCTGGGTTATATGACTAAGACGTATTGCAGACTCATGTGACAATTCAATGTTTAACCTTTAGAAAAACTGCCCAAAATTTTCAAAATATCCCATGAGGGGGCCAGGGAGATGGCTCAGTGGAATAAACACTTCCGTGGAAAGCACAAGGACCTGAGTTCAATCGCTTGTTCTGCCAAAAAAATTATCCCATGATTTTGCATTCTCACAAGTAAGGCAAAAATTCTAATTTACCCAGGACCGGTGAGATAGTTCAGTAGTCTAAAGTCCCTGCTTAGGCTAGCTTAAGTAAGCACTCAAGGACTGCAGTTCCACTCCTGGCACCACATACCATGCCAGCCCCACCCCTAGGGTGGGCTGAGCTGGCCACAAAAAGAAAAAAAATAAGTCTAATTTATCCATATCCATGGCAAATTTTTTTACAGTCAAACTATCTTCTTGTAGACATCCAAATTAAGTTTGAAATTTTCTCTCATTTTCATTTTGATTTGCATTTTCCTAATGACTAACTACTGAGCATGTTTTTTGTACCTATTGTTCATTTGTATATCTTATTTAGAGATAAATACTATTTGTAAACTCACATAAGATAGAAAAGTTGTAACAATGAACCTAGTGTCACAAAGGAAGTGCTAATCATTATGTGTCTTCAGGTTTTCCCTACACTAAATTTAGGGTTCCATTTTGCCTATATAGATATTTTTTCTAACAGTGGCCATTAAGTTCCAAATGCTTTCTTAGTAAAATAAGATGATTGTACATAGGGATTAGGAGGAATCATTGGATAGTTACATTGCATTAGACTTGTCTTCATCTGGACTTTAGTTTTCCTATTAGTAAAAATGGCAATCTGATAGGGATCTTAAAGGATTAAAATGGACAGTCAGTATTAAAATGCCTGCAAAGTGCTCAGTGTAGAATTTGAGACATGGGTAAGCACTTTACATTTCTTTAACAATAATAACATTCTTGAGTTGCGGAGATTGCTTGGCTGTGTAAGCGCCTGCCTGGAAAGAGCAAGGACTTGAGTTCGTTCTCAAGTACCACATGCTGTCCTCATATCAGAACCACGGACCACCTTGCCAGCCACTCAATGGGCATTGTGGTGCACATCTGTAATCCCAGTGCTGAAGAAGCTGACATAGGAAGATCACTATGTCTGCGCTGTGTAATGAGACTCTGTACCAAATAAATAAAAAAGTAAAAGATTCAAAAACAATATCATTCTTATTTATTATTATTATTATTGTTATTATTAACACTATAGCATTTAAACTACTGAGCAAACTTTCTTTCTGCTGGATCGCATTAAGACCTTGTCAGGAAAATAGTATTTTAGTAGAGATAGGGGATTGAGGGAAGTGTTACTCAAGAGGTGGACAATGGGGAAGTTGAAAAAATTCAACAAATAAAAGCTATGTGCCTTCCTGCAGTTACTAGTGATATTTGTCAGTTCTGGGACACAATAATTAGCACCCACCATTTAAATGAGACTTTTAATTTGTCTTGTGATTTGAAGGGAATCCAGTCCAACATGGGCAGTCTCTCAGGTAGAAACATCAGGGAAGAACAGATGAATGTATAAAAATAAAATGTCATATATTTTGGATATACAGATACAAAATGGTCCTTCATTTGTATCCTCTTGTTTTTGTTTATTTTGTCAGGGAAGGGTGTTCCACTGTCACTTAAATATTGGAGGTTTGTGAATTCAGCAAAATAATCCAATATAGTCCAGTAGCTCATAATAGTAGTGGGTTTACTGTAGGACTGGGAATGTCTGAAGTTGTTGACTTGAGCCTTTTACCTAGATTTCTCTTAATTTAATGAGTAAAAAGATTTGTTCTCATAGTGTTTGTGGACAGGATATCATGTCTGTATCTTATACTATGAATAACCACTATGAAGGCAACAAAATGCAATGTATTCATTATTGAAACTGTCCTCCTAATTGGTTTTGAAACTGTCTCATTGCTATTTGATTCTCAATAAAATTATTCAAAAAGTCATATATTAGTAATGGAATTTTTCTGTGCCATAAGAAAAGAATTCCTGTCATATGCAGAAAAATTGAGAGGATTGGAGGCCATGCCATGCAATGATATAAACTGGACACAAACAAACAGCATATGTACATTGGAGCCTAAAATATTGATCTAAAAGCTTTGGCAGATTCTGAGAAGGGTTTAGGAGAGGAAGAACAGAGGGTTTTGGTTATAAGTACCAAAACTGAGTGGGAAAGGAGAGATGATTTCTAGTGTTTATCAGCACAATAGGATAAGCAGAGTATGCAATAAATCAGTATGTATTTTAAAATAAACTACAAGAGAGGATCTTGAAGTCCTTAAACATAAAGTAATGATAAGCAGTTGGACATGGTTATTACTCTGATTGCATTAATATACTTTCTACATTTGCACTGAAATATCACAGTACTCAATAAATATGTATTATGTACTCATTAAAATGAAGAATAAAATATAATTCATATTGTTGTGATGAATATGGGAGTGATAGTATATCTTCAAGCATTTGATTTCAATTATCTTGAATACATACCTAGAAGTAGGATTTAGAGGTCATACAGTAGGTCTATTTTCAATTACTTGAAAACTCCCATGCCATTTAATTAGCTGCTGCAGGTTTTTATGTTACCTACCTACAATGTATGATTTCACCACTTCTTCAGTGCTTGTTTTCATTTGGTTGTGTGTTGATATCTTATTGTATCTTTGATTTGCATTTCCTTAATAAAAATTGAACATTTTTTCATATACGTGCTGGTCATTTGTATGCTAGCTTTTCAGAAATATCTTTGCAAATAAATCACAAATTTTAGATAGGTTGTAAGGGGTTTTGTTTTTGACTGATCAGAGATTCTTATGTATTTTTCAAATTAACCTTTTCTTGGACATGAAGTTTTCAAATATTTTAGCCTATTCCATAGGTACATCATATTGTATGGTGAAAAATCAATAGCATTTTACTAAGATCAGAAAGAAGACAAGGATGTCTCTTCTAGATTCCTCTTTTCAATATAGTAATGGATGTTGTAGTAAGAGCAAGGACAAGAGAAAGCAATGTCATTCAAACAGTAAAAAGAAAATAAAGCATGATCGGTTTTTACAGAAAATAATTCTACAGTGAGAATTCTGCCCTTTAACTGTTATTTTCAAAAACTTGATGGAAATTCTTAGGACTATTGCCTTATTCATCTTGTAAATACACATGCATGGTTTCATTCACTCCTACCTTATATCCTACCTTTTATCCTTTCTCTCTCTTTGTTGTTTGATCCTTCAATTCTGTTTCTTTCCATTTAACTGTGTCGGTTATAGCTTTCAGTGTTTATTTCTTCTTTTGAGCTCTTACACGAGAGAGACAATACGATATTTACTTATGTGGGTCTGGTTTGCTTCGCTTATGAATATAGCCTCAAATTGCCTTTACTTACCTATGAAGGCTTTGAGTTTGTTTTTCTTTATAGCTGAGTAACACTACATTGTTTAATAATACCACATCATTTTCATCCATTCCTCAGGTGACTCTACAAACTGGTAAAGTGACACCAATGATATATCATAGTATTCATAATTATGCATTTCATTTATGGCCGGCACAGACTGATCTCGTGTAAATTATTTCTACCAACTCATGTTCCATTAATACTAATCTCACGTATTTGTATATTTTCAGGAAATATTAAATGATGACAACAATGAGGACTCTCTACTGTTCATTAAGTTGAAAACCTTTGTTTTTATTATCTAAAATTGAAATGAGAAAATGAAATAGATAACAATACTTCAAAAAAAGAGGAAAAAACCCCAAATAATTCTACAGGTAAAACTCACTAAAGACTACACAAGAAAACTATTAGAACTCAAGCAAATCACTATAGTTACAGGTTGTTAACACACTGAAATTGTGCTTCTGGACATTAAGTGATCAATTAAAAATATAATTAACAGCAGATTAAAAAGAATAATATCAAATTAAAGGACCTGCTTAGGCAGGCCTGCTGTGCCGGCCCCTCCCTAGGTCATCCTGAGAGGGCGATTGAGACTGTAATCCTAGCGCTGGGAAGGCTGAAAACAGGAGGATCACTGAGTCCGATCTCTGTAGTGAGACCCTGTAGACCTTGCTCTAAATACATAGAAAAAAAAAAAGATAAAATACTTGGAGATAAGCCCAAGTTGGTGAAAAGCTCATACCTTAAAAACAAATAAAGCAGGGTGTGGTGGTGCAGGTCTGTAATACCAGCACTCTGGAGATTAAGTGCTGAGGATTGTTGTAAGTTTGAGACCAGCCTGAGCCGCAAAGTAAGGTCAATGCTAGCCAAAACTGCGTGTCAAGAGCATGTTTCAAAAAGACAAAGAAAGAAAGAAAGAAAGAAAGAAAGAAAGAAAGAAAGAAAGAAAGAAAGAAAGAAAGAAAGAGAAGACTTGATAAAATAAGGAACATAATTAAGTGGAAAGATTACATGTTTATGGATTTAAAGACGATATTGTTAACATGTTCATAGCACCCATAGCAATCTACTAATTTAATGCATAAATGTATTTTAATGCGTACAAAATATGTATTACTTCTCATTCTATTTATTAATTTTTGTCCCCAATCACCATTACTTTTAAGATGTGCACATGTTACTTCTTGTACATCCAATCTGTTGTTTCTAACAGCTTATAACATTTCAACGTAAACATCCACCATCCTTTACCTGAACACTAACCTAGGGATGGATATGCAGTCTGTCTCCATTTCTCTGGCATATGATCAATACTCAACAACCATTATTGAACATGTACCCTCGTGCATCTTGATGAAAATCTCCCTGTACCATAAACTCAGGCTCAAAATTGCTAAAGCTTAGGTATTTGTACATTTAATTTTATTAAGTACTGCAGCTTGCTCTTCTGAATGGCTGCACTGATCTGCAATTCCAGAAGCAGGGACAAGGAGCTCCAGGTTTCCCAATTTCTGAGCAAAATTTAGCCCCCACGTTGTTTTCTAATTATAGTTGGGCTAACGTATGTGGAGTGATTTTCTTTTCTAAATTACCCTGATTAATGAATATTTGGACAGTTTTACATGCATGCTGCCTTTTTCATTTTCTTTTCTCTAAATTGCTTGTATATATCATTGATTCATTGTAAAAAGAACAAAGAACAGTAAATAAAACATTAACAATGATACAAAAGTTCTCTAAACAAAGTGATAGAAATTGAGCAATGGTTGATTGCATACAGTTGTCTTCAAATTAGTTGTGCAAATTACAAGTTAAAAGCATGCCAAATTGATCAAAAAGTTGGATAAAAAATTTAAAATGAAGAAAAATAGAATCATTAGCTATTGTACAAATCGGCACTACAACTTTTTGTTAGTGTTTTCATATAAGCTATGTTATCTCTTTATGTGAGATATTAGAAATACATTTTCTGATTTTTAACTATAAACTACTTTTAACTAGAATTTTAAAATATAGTTAAATTCATGAAACATTTCTCTTCTGATTTTGTTGTTGTTGTTATTGAGGCAGTTCTCACTTTGTAGTTCAGCTGGGCCTTAAACTTTAACTATGTAACCCAGGATGACCTTGAACTCTTAGCAATCCTT
This sequence comes from Ctenomys sociabilis, assembly GCA_004027165.1. NCBI lineage: Eukaryota > Metazoa > Chordata > Mammalia > Rodentia > Ctenomyidae > Ctenomys > Ctenomys sociabilis. The sequence goes on from PVKA01024005.1 coordinate 33,837, forward strand.
CTGCATTATCTTCCCCAGCTCTAGGATTTCAGGCATGCACCAACACACCTGAGATTAGTATTTTTAAAATTTTCAGAAATAGTGCTCTATGAATCATGATCTTTTTATTTTCTTCTGTTCATGTTATTGTCTTACTAGCAAATTTTCACCTTTAGTCTAGTTACAATTCAGTATTTTACGTAGTAGTAAATAATAAACCCGTTTTATTTTTGCCCATATAGTAATTCAACTTAACACTACTCATTAGATGATCCATATGCCCATTTAGTGTGTGTCATATTGGAGTTATTTTCTCCTCTATGTTTTTTTTTTTTCTGTTCACCCCTTGGTGGTTTACTTATCCAGCTTTTCTTGCTTTAATAATACAGTCTTTATTTCTGTGATTTTGCTTTGAGATGTGTTGACTTACGAATTATTTGTGGAAAATAGATATTTCAGTATATGGTTATTTCAACTGAGATATGAGATTCACTATTCTGTATTAGAATTTAATTTTCTTATGAAATCTGAGGGTCTCTCATTTATGTCAGCTCCTACATTACAAGTGGCATGTTATTGTTTTATTATTAGTTCTAGTTGGTTATTAATGTACTTCTTGGATGATGCTGTTTTCAACAGTACAGCTATTGAATTTATTTTTATTACCTCTGTGTTTGTCTAGGTGTCTTATTTCCTAGGAAAATACCAGAATTGAATACCTTTCCCATGTTGTTCTTGTAATTTCTGCTTTTTTTTTTTAAATGTATTATTTCTAATGTGTTCCATAATATTTTATACTCTTTAAAATAAAATTTTTAGAAAGGACCAAAATATTCAATATTTAATGAAAGTAAGAGTTAATGTTTTAAATATTTGATCAATCTCACATGTTTACAAATGGTAGCCTGAGCAAAAGATTTAGTGATAATGATATATAATAATTCAACCATTATTAAATTCCTGATCTTTCAACTTCAGTAG
>PVKA01024006.1:0-34819 GCA_004027165.1 Ctenomys sociabilis
CTGCCTCAGCCTCCTGAGTGCTGGGATTACAGGCATGCGCCACCATGCCTGGCTAAGATTTAATTTTTTTTTTCTCGGTCTTTTTGAGACAGGGTCTCACTATGCAGTTCTGGCTGGCCTTAAGCTCACTTTGTAGCTCAGGCTGGTCTTGAACTCACAACAATCCTCCTGTCTCAGCCTCCCGAGTGCTGGGATTACAGGCCTGCGCCACCACACCCGGCTGGCACTGGTGCTATTAACAGCCCCATTTTGTACAGGAGGAAACTGAGGTGCAGTGAGGAGAACTCATCTGCAGGCCCTGGGGCTAGCAGGTGGTGGGGCCCCTCTCAGAGTCCCACACTCTCCTATTAGCATTTGCAGGGGTTCACAGGTGCTGTTTTGGAGGTGTGTTATACAAGAGACAGCACTTGCCACCTGGATCTGGTACCTGGGGACCCAGAGCCCAGGGTGCAGTGAGCCAGAGGACAGGAGGTGCTTGGAAAAAGCAGGTACCTATGTCACCTATGGGCTCTGCCCAGAGAAGCCTGACCTCTGGTAGCTAAAGAGGAGAAATCTAGTGTCTCTGTGGGCTTAGTTAGGCAGCAGCCTGGCTTCCCCAGTGTCCTCAGCATGCATGTGGGGCTGTGGCTGGACAGGAGGGGGGAGACCAGCCCTGCACTGTCCTCCAGGGGCTTGGCTTCTATACCCAAAGCTGCACAGCTGAACAGTGAGTGAGGGCGTTGCTAGTTCTGCACCTAGGGCTGTCATGAGGTGCTACAATACCAATGTGACAGGTAGCATCTGAATGGGACACTGCACCTGCCCTGTAACCCCCGGCAGCCCTGGGACCCCCACTGTAGCCTCTGGTCCAACGCATCAACTCCTCTGAGCTTGGGACCTCTTGGGTTCCTCACCCTGGGGGCCTCCCTGCATCAGTGTCACCTGCTCCTGGGGACGCTGTGTTTGGCTGCTATCCTTACCCACCCTGACCAGTGGGAGGGGCTGTCAGCACCTCCAGGAAAGACCAGCATTCTCACGCTGGCTGTCGCAAGAACCTGCAGAGAAGGTTCCAGAGCCAAGGACCCTGTGAATGGGGTCGGGGACAAGACGGTACTGGGAAGGAAGCCTGGGGCTGCAGCAGGGCTGGCTGGGGCTGCTAGTGGCATGGGCTTCCTCTGTGTGCTCCAGGGGACTAGTGTTGGGTGGCCCACAGACCCACCCCCACTGTGGAGCACCTGTTCAGTGTGGCTTTGCCAGCTTGGGTTTGGGGAGCGTGCAGGACACTGTCCCTGTCCAGTGCAGACTGGCAGGGAGCTCAGCCAGGCAGGAATAGCAACACGGCAAAAGGCTTGCCCAGCCCTGGCCAGACGGTCAGAGGCCTGAGGCACCTTGTGTTCTAGTCTCAGCCCTCCTGGCAGGAATGGAAGCTGCTAAGCGGATAACCAGACAGGCTCCACCTCCAAGGGGTCACCATGGGGCAAGGGCAGCTCCCCTAGCACCATCCAGTGGAGCCAGAAGTCCTGGCACTGGTCACTGGGCTGCCACCAAGCCCCTCCTTCCTCCATGGAGTCTAAGGCCAGGCACCCCCAGCAGCCACCCCATCAGCCTCTCTGGGCTCCTGCGTCCGGGGCTCCCGGGGCTCATAGGCGCTCACCCCTTTCCACCCATGCACCCAGAGAGCACCCAGTGTCCTCTGCCCCCTCTGCCTGCAGCTCAGTGGTGCCACCTGCAGGGCGGGGCACTGACCAGCAGGGCAAGCTGGCATTGGTCACCAGAAGACGCAGACATGGGTTCCAGCCCAGAGCTTCCTGTGAGTCTTTTCATTTAAAGCTCACGGGACCCTCTGCAAAAGGGACTATGGTCTCCATTTCCCAGATCAGAAAACACTGATATCTGGGCTGGTAAAGTGCCGCAGGCTACCGCACAGACCTGAGCCTGAGGCTCTCAGAGATCAGGGAGTCTGAAGCAGGGAAAGGCCCACACCCCACCTGCCCTGGATGCTGGGCCATAGGGGAGAGGGGGAGGATGTGGGTTGGGAAGGCTCCCCCAGGAACCTTCCATGCAGATTCTGCAAGAAAGTAAAGCGAAGGGAAGGGAGCAGGGAAGCGATCAAAGCAAAGATCAATTGTGTCGCGGACAATGTGGCAAGAAGACAGATCACCCTGGAAATTCCTTCCAACTGGACTCTGCCAGGATCAAAGCAGTTTTCATTCCCACATTTAGCAAAACCTCTGTCATCACCCTGTACCCTCGGTGTGTGAGCCCTGCTCAGGCTTTTACATTGAGCATGTTCAGAAATCTATTTTGTAGCTTTTTTCTCCTTGGGCTTCCCTGGAAGTTCATCTCCACCTCAGAGAGGAGAGGAGAAGCCTGCCCGGATGGCGGCACCTGGGCTAGTCCACTGCCTGCGGGGACAGGGGCTGCTGGGCAGCAGGAAGGGCTGAGACCCAAGGCCCAGCTTGGGCAGAAATGGCAAACAGACAGAAGGGAAGTGAAAGTCTTAGTGGAGGTCAGGCATGGTGGCACACGCTCGTCACCCCAGCATGCAGGAGGCTGAGGCACGAACACTGCTGAGGTCAAGGCAGGGCAGCTGTGTGGATCAGTGCTGCTATGATGGAGAAAGAGCAGCTGGGGGTGCAGGACAAGGTGGGGCCTCTGGGGAGGGGAGGGAAACAGAGCCTTCCTCAGGGGGCCAGAGCCATTGGTTGGGGAAGAGGAGCAAGCAGGAGGCTGAGGACCGGATTTGGGACCCTGACTCCAGGGGCCACTGTGGGAGAGGGCCGAGGAGGGAAAGTTGGAGCAGATCAGGGGACGTGAGGGGCATGTGGAAACCACAGGGGGCAGCGCCGCAGAAAGGAGGCAGTGCTGGGTTTGGCTGAGGGTGCCTCCTCCAAGCAGGGACCGTGCAGGCGAGGGGCTGGGGGCAAGGAGCAAAGTGACCAGGAAAGCAGCTTCCACGCCAGCCCATCTTCTGCCTAACTCTGTGAAACAGGAAGTGCCATTGGTCCTGCTTCGCTGAGGAGAGCGGGAGGAGCTGGGCGGAAGGTCAGGGTGTAAAAGGCCGGTGCGTCTCCCCAGTCCTCAGCCTATCCCAGGGCAGTGTCTGGGGTGGGTGCCATGGCCGGTCACAATGTCCAGTGGCACTGTCAGGATGTCACCTAGGATGATCCTAGAGCTGCATTCAGAGCTTGTGACATCAACTCTGGCACAACAAGGGATAATTCCAGGCAGTCTCATCCTGAAGAAGAAGACTCTCACCCACATTCACCCTCTGACAGCGAGATGTCTTGTGGTGACAGTGGGTGACCCCTCCACACTTCGGAGCCTGCCAAGGGCCCACAGGAGGTCCACGTCCCAGGGGCTCTGTGCCTGCCACACCTGGGAGCAGAGTAGCCAGCTGTTGGAGTGGGCGATGCGGGTGGGGGTAGAACAGAGCCTCAGGGGTGGTAGGGGAGCAAGTCGGCAGAACTTGCTCGGCAGCAGCAATGCTTCCCTGCCCCTGCGGTCTGGGTCCCTCTCATCTGCCTGCTGTCTGCCTTCCCCTTGAGGGTAGGCAGCCCCTGCTTCTGGGCTTGTTCTCAGGAACGTGGGGTGGCCTGCCTGGCATCCCTCACTTCAAGTCCTGGCCCATGAGTGGGACATTTAAATGCCCAGCTATCCCTGCAGTGATGTTATTCAAACAGCAAGACCGGGATAAACATATTCAAGCTGAAACGAAAAATGCCCGAGGCAAATGTCTACATAGCTTTATTTGTTCTGGAAATATGGCTGGCTGCTGTCTAGTGAAAATCAAGTGTCCTGATAATAGCAAACAGACTCAGGGACAGGGGCAGCAGGAGGGCTGCTCTCTCTTGCTTAAGCTGGGTGTTTCTGATGCTGCACCCCATAGGACAGTGTCACCCTGGGGCTCTCAGCTGGGAAAGGAAGCCAGACTGCCATCTCTGCCTGTACCTGCTGAACCGTCCCAGGGCAGCGGCACAGACTGGCGGGGAAGGTAAAAGCCTAAGAGGTGGGCCCCTGGCCCAGGCCTGTGTCCTCGGTGTCTGAGGCTCCTCGGTGACGCGGGCTGGTCCCCAAAGCCGCGGGCAAGCACCGTCCAGCCATATGCATACCCAGTCTCACGCTGGGATTTTATGATCTGTGGTTCAGCACACCCAGACGCCTCTCTCTCCATCCTAATTAAAGTAGCCCCAAATTAGGAGTGACAAAATGCCAAGGACTTCCTGAGTTATTGAATGCCTGCCCTTGCTTCTTTTAACTTTGAGCCAAAGGAAATAGGAGGCATTTGATATATCTGTGGGCTCCAAAATGAGCCGTGGACTCTTGGAAGGCTGTGCGAGGCCCACAGGAGCCCAGGCCAGTTGTCCTTCATGTGCTGGGACCGGGCGGGGTGCAGAGTGTGGCTTCCTGCAGAGGTTTTGTGAAAGGGAGGCCAGCCCTGCCCTGGTGCTGCTGGCTGCACGCACACACCTCTGGTCACCTTTGGGCATCTCTGCCCTACCTGGCCAGAAGCAGGGAATTCAGTTCTTCTTTTCCTCTCTGCACACAGGGCCCTGAGGGAATGAGCTGGCACACACGGGGGACTGGTGTGATCATTCTCGCCTGTGTCACCCACTTCTTGCCATAATTGTCAAGCATTATGGCTTGAAATCACCTTGTGCTATGAGATAGAAGATGAGTTTGAGGCCAGCGGTGCCACACTGCAGGAGGCTTGACGACGCCCTGGGCCTCGCTGGGCGTGGCTTTTCCAACCAATCTTTGGAAGGCAAAGCAATCAACCTATTTTATTCAAGCTGGCCACAGCTGTTGTCCTCCCATCCCCCACCCCGACAGCTATGTCCTGGTAGACTTAAGTCTGCCTGACTCCAGGGCCTATTTTTCTAATTGCTTTCTTCAGGAAGCAGCTTCTCTTCACTGTCCTTCCAAGATACTGGACCTCATAGTAAAGCCTTTGGCGCAGTGTCCAGCCTTGACGATGCTCCATACTTGCTATCTGGCCGCTGCTTATTGTTTGCTAGTTGGAAATGCAGGTAAGCCTAACTGCTGAGCTTGGCAAGCTGGAAGGGTCAGGTCAACAAGGCCAGATTTGGTCTGAGTCTTATGCAGGCGCCGCAGATTTATATTTCACAGAGGAAGGACAGAAGGGTGGCCAGGAGTGGAAGCACTGATCCAACTGAGCAGCCTTTTCAAGGAGGCCCAAGGAGAAGGACATGCCACCCAGATGGATGGCCACCTTCTGAGCTCATGGGAAAGCTCACCCAATGGTCTGGGGTGACCCCTTTCTGGGAAAACCCCTTTGGAAGAGCCAGATGTGCATACAAATAATAGACGTGTCGAAACACATGAGGTCTGGGGTTGGTACTCATTGTAATAATCATGGAGAATGAACCGTTTGTAATAATTTCCTCCAATGCTGGAGACGTTCCCATGGACACCATCTCCAGCACTGGCACTAGGCAATTAATTAAAGTGCCATTGTGTTCGCCTAAGTGATGACTGCTGATTAAGAACTAACCTTTCCAGGCAGCTCTTCCAGAGGCTCTGTGATGGCCCGGCTGCACCCTCGCTGAGGGTTTTCCCTGCATGAGGCAGAGGCATGAGGACGGGCTTTCCCGGCTCACTGACGGTGTGTGGTTCGAAGAATGAAAAAAGGAGGAAACGTTTCCAGGAGGAGGAGGAAGAGGAGAATAAGGAAGAGAAAGAGGAGGCGAGAGAAGCCACCAAGAGCACCGAGCCATCACACCAAGAGCCAGGAGCCAAGCGAGAGCATGGAGGCGAATCTCCTTTTGATCCCATCTGACATTCAGGCAGCCACTGCTTGAACTAGCCCTTGAGTTCCAGGGAATTCTGTGGCCTGCCAGCTGCAGGACACAGGGAGGGCCTGGCAGGAAATGATCTATAAAGCGCCCCGTTTCAGTTTCCCAGGCACGGGCCCCAGAAGCCCGTTCTGCCAACACTTCCCAACGTGTGAGACGCCTGGGTCTTTTCCTGTCTCCCTGAATTTAAATTACATCACTGAAGAAGAAACTTCCCCAAGGAAATGAATCTCTGCAGATAATGATTCTTCACAATGGATTTCAAATTGTAATAAAAATATAACTTGAATGTTAAAGGTGAATTTCAATTAAGGACTTCATCACACATTTTCCTCCAGACCACGATAAAGAAAAAAAAAAAAAAAAGTACTTCGCTGCCAAAAGCAAGTCTCCTGCGGTATCTCTTTGAAAACCAACTATTTTTGAAAGCCAAGTTAGAAAAACACATGCGCTCTAGGGTATAAAGAAAGCGGCATTGTGTATAAAATGTAATACTGAGAGGTAGATCTGAGTATATTGACATTATAAAAACCGGGTAGCAATGGGAAATAATATTTTCATGAAGGTGGCAAACATAAATGCCAAACCTGCAGGCAAATTTATAGACCCTGTCACGCATGGGGGCATTTCACTGCCAGGTGCTCCAGAAAGCCGGGTGAGGAGGAGGCTGCAGGTGCTGCCCAAGGCATTCAGGTGCCATCAGACTCCCCAAGTCAGGAGCCCATGGGGGCCCTGGGCACAGAGGGGGCACAGCCTAGGAGACAGCTGAGCCTGGCACAGTGGGTGAAGTGTCCCCGGAAGCCAGCAGACCTCTGGATATATACTGAGCTGGCAGGCCCTCTCATATCCCCAGGTTTAACACCAACTCTGGCTCTGATTTTTTAACGTTTTGAATAGGGGTAAAATCACATAGCATAAAGTTCATAATCCTAAGGCATGCAGTTCAGTGGCCCAAAGTTTATTCTCACAGTTGTGCGGCCATCGATGCTACCTAGCTGCTTACATCAACAGGGGCAACACGTGAGCCTCAGGAATCAGCCCTCCAGCCCCTGAAAGCCACCGATCTACTTTCCATCTCTGTGGATCCACCTGCATATCTGGGTACTGCATGCCAATGAAAGCACCTAACATGTGGCTGTTTAGGGGTGTCTTTCACCCAGCGACTGGCCCGTTCGCCCCTCAGATCTTTGGGGGGGGTTATTACTCCCCTGCACCAGCTAGCCCGCGTGCTGTCCAATGTATCTTTCAGTTGGATGACAGGTGGCTTGCTCCCTCCTCATGGTTACTATGGTGATTTGATGTGAATCTGTCCTCTCCGACCAGCGATTCTTCTAGCCACCCTCCTGGCCAGTTATGCACATTTGCAAAGGCTGGGTGATTGCCTTTCTCCTCTCCCAAGTGTGTGCAAGCAGGGATTGGCACGCTTTTTCTGCAGGGCCTTTCTGTGCAGCCTATTAGCTCCACAGGTCTGACAGCCTCTGCCACGCCTTCTCCATCCTGCTCCTGCCTTGGAAAAGCACCACACACACACACAGTGATACATGTTAATAAAGCTTTGTTTACAAAAGCTGAAGGCAGACTGGATTCCTTCCATGGGCCATAGAGGGCAGAGACTCCATCTAAGCAGCCACCACCCTCCTAGCCACTGTGACAGGCCTAGGTGATCAGGAGACCTGCCAGGTCCAGGGGGAGGCCCGGGATGCTGGCAAGTTTTCTCTTCCTTGGGGAGCAGAGTGTGTGTCTGAGAGGACTGAGGTGCCCATAACCACTTTGCCAACGCCAAGAAGCTGGCTGAGTGAGGAGCAGACAGAGCAGAGGCAGAGAGGGTCCCGGGTAGGCCCAGAGCCCTGATCAAGCCACAGCAGATGCCCCTTCCTGTTCCCACACACTCCACCCTGCACCTGTAGCCTACATGGCTGTCATCAGGACACCGCTTGCACCATGCTCCGATGCCTCATGCTCACACATCTGAGCAGAGGACCCTTGGCAGCTGCCACCTCTGCCCTGAGGCAGGAGGTTAGGGCCCAGCAGCTCACACGCTTTTGGGAACTTAGCCAGGCTGGGACTGGGGTGGGATTTGCTTGAGTCTTGTCCTTCCTGGCAGGATGGGCATGGAGTCAGACCCCAGCCCAGGGCCCCAGGCTGTGAGCTCATCGGCTAGAGAGCTCCAGGTGCTGGTGGGGGTGCTGGTGGAGGAGGCTCTGCTCCAGGCAGGATGCCCTAAATGTACCTCCCTGGTCACACGCTAGGCCGTGGCTCGTTTCCTCTTGGCCTCTAGTTCCCAAAGGACCCAGTTACAGCCTCAGCATGGAGGGCAGTGTCCTCAGAGAGTAAGGAGGCAGGGCGGGAAGTGAGGCTGCCCGCGATCACGGGCACGGAACGAACAGCCACTCCGCGCAGCGCCGGACACCGTCGGCACTGGCTGTGCCCTGGCTGTGGGGCTTCTGCAGTCCTGGGTCAGGGCTGCCTTGTCCGCAGTGCACTTGCCTCAGCTCACACATCGCAGCACAGCAGGGTGCTCAGCTCTGCTCCCCGACAGTGGGGCGCAACGTGGGCGCAATGCGGGTCTTTTACACAGACACTCTCCAATCCTTCAGCCAGAAGCAACTGTGGGCCAGCACCGGGCCTGGACAGAGCAGGGCCATGCGGCTGTCCAGTTCTGCCCAGAGCCATCTGGTTGGTGCAGGCAGCGGAAATAAATACATTCATAATCATATAAATAAATAAAGAGCTGCTGTCTAACTCTTCATACTTCTGCAGCTTGAAGCATTTCTAGACTGAGGTGGTCGGAATGCTGTAAATAAACAAGGCCCAAGGGAGACCAAAGGTGACCTTGAAATATTTACTTGGCCTCCCCATCAGCATTTTAAAAGCTGAGGACTCAGCGGCCAGCTGATGGCCCGGGCAGCTGGGGGATCACATAGGGCTGCACCCCAGAGGAAAGGCCCAGGTGGGGTTGCAGGCATGGGCCCTGCCCTCTGTCCACTGCATTCTAGCCCCAGCCTCCTCCAGACCCAGCTCCTCTACCCTGCCTTCCAACAAAGGGCAGCTTGCAGGAAGCTGGCTCCATCAAGCTTTTCCATCTGTATTAATCGATGGCGAGGCCAGCATGGGAGAAAACATCTGATTTTCAAACTCACCAACCAACCAGAGTCTCGCATCTCTTGCTTGGAATCAAGAGCACCATATGTATCACCGACCCACAGCCTGGATTGCCATGAGGATGCAGGTCCCCTAACCTGAGGAGCTGGACCAGCAAGGTGACCATGATCTCTTGCTGCTTAGGTTGGGAAGATGGATCGTGATGCCTTCACACCCTGGCAAGATCCCCCACGCCCACTAGGCACTGGTCCTTGCCTGGCATTTTCCATTCTTTGCCAACATGTGTATGGGCATCCACTTCAGGCCCCCTCCGGCAACCAGGAAGCTCTGAAGGCCAGGTTGCCATAACAACAATTACTCTTCAAGATAAGATTTTGCCTCCACCTGGTGAGGTGATCGGGGGGCCCCCATGAGTGTCACTGGGGCGTGGCTGATGTACAATAGGACGGAAGGCTTTGGGGTATAGGGGTTTGCTTGAAGAAGTCCTTATTAGTCAGTTGCAGCCCTAGAACAACTACAGTTTGTGCTGTCCACAACGGGGCTCAGAGTGCCCTTTCTCCTAGGTCATCTCAGCTCTCTCAGAGCCCAGAACGGAAATGAACCAGGCCCCATCTCACAGGTTCTCTGCTTCTGCACCTCCTGGGAACACACAGCTCTACCCAGGGGTCCCATCGCACTGCAGACTACAAGGGAGGGGCCAAGGCAGAGAGGCAACAGCATTCCGTCTTGGGGTCTGCCCTGCTGGCTAGCGGTCACCTCCTGCGCACACTAGCAGGCATGGTGGCCTGGAGGCTGGCCCAGGCCTGAGGGTTCCCAAGGGTGCCCAGCACTCAGGCCCCTGCCCCTGCCTCACTCCTGATCCTTCTAAAGCTCACTCTAGCAGCAATTCCATCCCTAGGTGTGCAGTCCCGGGAGCTGTTCCTCTGCCCTGAGGAAGGCCCAGGTTCCCAGACCTCCTTCCCACGCACCCAAGCAAGGCTGAGCAGAGCAAACTAAGGAGGAAGTGGCTACGGATGTTTGCTGCACTGCTGCAGCCCCTCCTCCCTGCTCCATACCTGCAGCCTCTGCTTAGCCGTTTGCCCTATGCTGCAACAATTCCCTTTTGTGTGCAATGTGAAAGTTCTCGCATTTCCAGTTGGAGGCTATTACTCTTATTTCCCCTCTCTCAGCAGTCCGTGAATTTTCTAATATGGAGAAAACAACGCTTCTACCGCTGTGTGCATGCTCTCCAACTTTGCCCGTCCCCGAGTTGGGGGTTGAATAAAGGCTCTATTAGAATCTCATCTCTGCATAGGAAGGAGCGGTTTGGACAAGGCGTGCGCTGCTGTCTGTGCTGAGACGGGCGGTTTTCCATCAGGGACCTGGCCGCTTCCTGGGCAATCTGTCAATGACATGTGCTAATTCTGGGCTTGCACTGGAGGCTGCGGTTGCCAGCGGCCCAGAGGCGGACTCAGAGGCGCCTCCCTCAACAGGGCACTGGTCAGGACCTTCTTGCTCTTGTGGACTTTGCCGAGCTCAGAGCAGCCGGGCGGCCCAGCTCATCCCATCCGTGGGAGCATTCTTTATTACCCAAGGAAATTGAGGATGTCCAATAGTGAGGGAGGAATAAATCATTGTTCCCAGCTAAATGGAGTAGTGCAGATCTGCGGAAAACACTGCCTTTTATCAACAGTGCAAATAATGAAGATTCCATGCGCTGAGAACAATGAAATGAGCCACTGCGCTGTTGATGGGGTATTTGTACAACTCTGTGAGTTATGTTTCAAAACCAGGCTCTATTAAAGATGCAGAACCCTTTTCAGAAGCAAAAAGACTAATATTGCTCTCCAAATAATTTATAAGCTCCCCCTTAAGGCAAAAAAGCACAGTTGTCTGGAAGCAGACAGTCGCTGTTTGGGGTTTCTGGCAGTCTCTCGGCTCCTCCGTTCTGCAGTGCTCTGGCTGGGTCCCAGGGTAACATCCTAGGTCCCCCAGGACCCGAGGCCCATGGAGAGAAAGAAGGGGAGGGCTGCAGCCCAGGGGCAGGGACGGGGTGGAGTAGGGCACACATATCCCCACTGGCCTGCCAGCATCCAGCCTGGGCCTCACCTCAGTGGTCTGCGGTCAGCCTGGGGTTCTGGGGAGGCTGGGAGAGGAGAAACCCACAAAGAGCCGGATCCTCCACTGTGGCACTGTTTCTTTGTACCTGTGTGATCCAGCGCGGCAAATCCCCAATCTGCCCTTCACACATGCCTGGGGATTATTTTTGGCAGAGTATGGAGACACCCTTGGTAGCCACAACTGGAGAATGTGAACAGGACAAGGTGGCAGGGGTGCTCCAGACCACACAGGTCAGCCCAGGACCCTGGCCCAAAGGCCGTAGTGCCACACTTGGAAACTCGGGCCACAGTGATCCTTCTACTTCTGCCCTGTCCCTGTGCCGCTGGCTCATGATGTGTGGGGATGGGGAAGCCACAAGGGCCATATAGAGAATCTGTACGGAGGTCTCCCGTCTGCAGCACCAGGCTGGCCACACCACCAGGGCCACCAGGGCGGGGCCCACATGCCGACATGAGGGTCAGGCACTGAAGCAAGAGGCTATGTGGGGTAGTGGCAGCAGGCGGGGCTGGACAGCCTCCTGGGATCCAGCGGGACCCTGCTGCTGGCTAGCTGCGCAGCCGAAGCTACACGTCTAATCTCTGAGCCACGGAGTGGGGGTAGAGAGTGCACCTGCCACATGCACAGGCTGCTGTGGGTACTGAATTAGCTCTTCACACAGAGCACTCACAATAGCACTGTACAACTGGAGGCCATTATAATTATCAACACCGACGGCCGTGAGGTTGATGTGTTTGTGCCTCGGGCTGAGTGAGGAAACGAGACACCAGAGCGCGTGTGTACCTGGCACGGGGTGACTCCTCGTGACAACCCTGCAGGCCAGGGCAGACAGGCAACTTCGCTGCCCGAGGCCAGGTGCAGACTTCTGGCTATCATTTGTTTCTTTTGAAAAAGAAATTAAACACTGGCTTGATTAAGCAAATCACATCTACACACAGTGCAAATCTTCACCTTAAACCTCCAACACTTCCGGTCTTCCTGGTCTGTGTTTCCAGAAAAGGAACCTGTGACCAATGACCTCCCTGGGACTGGGCAGGGACCACAGCTCCTGAGGATGACAAGAGCCACCGCACCGGCAAGCCTGAGCCCCAAGGTGGGTCATGGTGGAGGGGGTATCTGAAGCAGGAGGGCCAGCTGCACTCTCCTTGATGCTGTGGGCTTAAACTAAGAAAGCCTGGCAGAAGCTCTGGGCACAGAAGACAGCAGGAGGCATGTGACAGAGAAGAAGGGAGGACACCCAACCTGGGCTTTCCCAGGCAGCAGCTCTGATCTGGATCCCAGAGGGTCAGGCCATGTCTTGACCACTGAGGATGGCAGCAAACCTCCCTGGACCGTGGGTGGCCCCTGGAGCACTGCTTCAGGCCCAGCCATGAGAGCTAAACATGTTCCCAGGAGGAGGGACAGGATCATGCTACTTCTTGGAAAACTGCTGAACTCGAGGCCTCCGGGACTCCTTCGGCCTTCACATATGAAGGTTGCCAAGGCAAATCCACCTTTCAAGTGAATGTCAGCAACAGCAGCAGATTTCTGCAGATCATGGCTTTGCTGCCAGCAGAAATTTCTGGAAAATTGCAGAGAATTCTCAGACTGATTTCAGTCCACAGAAACTGAGTGGATTTGGTGGGGATGATCAAGATATGATCAAGATATGATCAAAACATAGGTGACAGAAAGCACAGTGTTGCCAAGAGCCACACCCGAGGACTGAGAGCCAGGATGTGGGGCTCTGGGAAACTGCACTGGGGTGAGAGGATGGCCCAGAGCTCAAGATGCATGCAGCAGTTGGGATGCACCTGTATGGAAATGTAAGATGGGAAATTTGCATCACTTCTCAATTGATACACTAATTTATGTGGTGTGCAACTTTCACTGTACAAGAGTCAATACATTAATAGCAAAACCCCACACGTGTTGGGTTTTAGACCCCTTCCAGCTACAGTTTTCTTTCTCACTCCACCATATATTAATCTGTGAACAATAACACGTGTCGATAAGTAACAGTCTGCAGTACATGAAATGCTAAGAGCCTTCCTACTAATCTTCCTAAGGTTTTCCCTCCAACCCATCCTGGACCGGAATGGATTATTTTACTCAATTTCTGGATGTGCCTGCTTTTTTTACATATATTTTAAACCCCTTGGGTTCAAATGTACCTTATTACGTTTTAAAGTCTTTGGATTGTAGCAGAAAAATGTTCTGCGCTATAAAACATAGAGCATAGTTGAGGTTTGATGGGTTTGCTTCTATTTTCTACCCCACAAAACGCTTTCTAAATTCCATTAAAATTTAGCATACACCATAATAACCAAGCTGCATTTGTTCTATGTTTAAGTCAATTGACTTCTGAGTTTTATTTCTTCGTATACATCAAATCAAATAAAGTTGTTGCTGCAGTTAGAGGTAAGAAACACCGGAAGTCCTGTGTAGAGCCCCACAGAGTGAATGGGCAGCTAGCACTGCTGGGCCCGGGGGCAGGGAGGGCTGGGCTTAGACAAAAGGGCTGGCGTGCCTGCAGGGACCAACACGTGCAGGGCAGGGCAGGGCCCAGGAGAGCAGGGCCTGTGAGGGACTAGCTCGGCATCAGCCGCACCTCAGAGGGGCCAGAGACTTCCGCCAGCCACGGGGCAGCCAGCCAGGTCTGGTCTGATGCCTTCTGAGCCCAGCTGAGTGCTCTCCCCTGGGCAGATTTGAACCTGCACACCCTTGAACTAGCAGTTGGTGTCAGAAGTAAAGGAGGTCTTGTGGGCAGCATCCCCAAATTACACGCTATCCAGGAAGCCCCCAATCCAAGGCTGACCTCCATCCTGCTCCTACCTGGATAGCTAACCTTGTGTAGGGCATCTGACCTCTCTGAGCTCCAGGCATGTCACCCACAAGAAGTGGCAGGAGACAGCCACCCACAAATGGTGGGTGCAGCCTTCCTGACTTCTGGCCAATGAGAATGCTCCCTCTGCTTCTGGACCTTGGGCTGAGAGGCCAGTTCGGGCCTACACCACATTTCTTCTCCGCTGCAGGACCCACAACAGGGTGCAGGAGGCAACCCAAACCTCCACTAATCTCCACAAAATCCTCCAGTTTTGGACAATGTGTCAGCTCTGACTGAACCGCAAAAGCAGCAGGCAGAAAGAGGTGATGCAGGACTGTGACCCCAGAACTGGAGGTTGAGGAAGGAGGATTGTAAGTTTGAACCCAGCCTGGCAACTTAGCAAGGTAGGAGACCCTGTCTTAAAGTAAAGCAATGAAAAGGTCTGGGGATGTGGCTCAGTGTAAAGATTCTAGGTTTAACTCCTTGGAGAGCAAAAGAGAGACAGACAGACAGACAGACAGACAGAGAATTAAACAAGAAGAAAGAAGAAAACAGTGAGGCCTACCACCCACATGTGTAGGCAGAGGTAGGCGGAGACAGTGCAAAGAGCAGCCACCTCACTGCATGACGCAGTCAGGAGATGCATGCTGGGGTGTGGGCCGCTGCTCCCCGCAAGGTTGTGTGAAGGGCAGGGGACAGCTCTGGCCGGGCCTCCCCCCTCTGCAACAGGAGGGGACCATGCTGGTGCTGAGGCCCCAGCAATGCACAGCACAGAGGTGGGACTCAGGACAGTGACCACTGGCGAGCACAGGGCAGCAGCCCCAGACAGGAGCCCCGGAGTAGGGGCTGGGCTTGGGAAGGTGTCACCCACAGCCCTCTTCGTTGCTCCAGGCTCTGATGCACAGAGCAGCTGCCTGGGCTGCTCTCTGGACTGAAGAGGCTGAGAGCAGGGGCGCTCAGCCTGGGAGAGACCGTGGGTGCGTGGTGATGTCGGCACGCATGGCCACGGGCCTGGCTGGAGATAAGGGACGTAGTGGAGGCAGGCGGGTGCCCACACCTCCAGTGTGGACAGCCAACCTCCCTGCATCTCCAAAGCTGCCACCGCAGGCCCCATTGGAGCCAGGCCCGCAGGCCAGGGCTTCAGGAAGTGTGGGGCCCTGAGCAAGGGTGGCAGCAAGGAAGGAAAAATGAACGCAACACTCTGGTTGGGCGGCCATGGTGATGGAGAGTCCAAGCCAAGTGGGGACGGGGCAGCCGGGTCCCCTTTGTGTCACAGGAGCCTCCAGCGAGCTCTTTCCTTTTACCTGGGGCTCTGTTCTTTACAGCAAATTGGACCTTTCACTCTGAACGAAATAATTACTCTCTGAGGAGGAGCGCGCTGGCCGTGAATGCTGATGTGACGCACGCAATGTCACCTTGCCCGTCAGGGGAGGCTCCGCGCCTCGGCTTGGGGCCCGGCCAACTCCCAGGCTTTCTCATAATGGAGGTCACCTCTCTATAGAATTTGTTGATGATCTCCAAAATGACAAGTGAGAAAGCTCCTGTCAGCGGGATTTTTTTCTCATAGAGGAAAGTATGGTAAGAGGTGACGGCAGCTGAAACTGTGGAGTGGGCAGAAGGCACCGGACCCGAGCAGGAGCCAAAGGCCAGGTTGTGCAAAACCAGAGCCGGTGACTGGGGAGAGCCATCCACAAGGAAGTTCAGGAGCCAGTATCCCAGATGCACGGGCCACATCCAAACCCGGTGCTCCCTTGTCCATTCCAGGGGGACCCACAGAGAGCCATGCATGGAAGACATGCATGGTGCTGGCTGGGGCTCAGCATTGTTAGCTCTCTGCAGAATGAAACACCCGCTCCACCTACCACTGCCATCGGGAGCAGGGGAATTGCGGCCTTGGAGGCTGTAAATAATCCCATCTTTGCAGACCCCTGCGAAGCCACATGTGCCCTTAACCAGTGCCTGTGTGGGACCTCAAAGCCATTCTGAGCTTTCCCCATGGAAAGCCATAGCCGTGGAGGAAGAGCAAGCCCAGGAGAGGGGGGAACTGCTAGCCCTGTCCCCCCCAGCTCCCCGTAACAGCCCAGCAGGACCCAGGCAATGGGCTCATGGTCACACATTAATTCCCAGGGCTTTGCATCATCACAGAAACTCAAGTGGGAGCTGAGCCAGAAGCCAGCAGGCACACTAAAATCCACAGGCTCATCCTTGGCTGGGGAGACAGAGGGGTGCTGAGGGTGCCACCCCAGTCCTTTAAGAGTCACACAACTCCTCCCCAACTTCTCTATTCTGTGGACAATGGCGAGACCCCAGCTATCCCTCTGGCAAGTATCTTCTGAGTGCTTCGTGTCGGCCGCTGTGAGGCACACAGCAGGGTCACACAGATCAAGCAGGGCCTTGCCACCAAGCAATGGTGCCAGCACTCTGGGTAGATCCCAGGACAGTGCCAGGGGACTCCTGGGGGCATGGGTGCACCTCTAGGTCAGGACTCAGCCCCGGGCAGCTGCTGATTCTACAGAAGGCCCAGGCCTTGCTGGCTGTACGTAGCAGCCCCTGCCGGTGCTCTGCCCATCAACAAAAAAGCGAACCACATGCCTTGTCCAGCTTCCCTGAGCCACCTTGTCTGTGAAGGAGCCCAGAGCTGAGGTAACACGTCAGCCACAGTAGGAGCTGCAGGCCTAGGCAGGAAGTGCAGGAAGAGCCAGGCCACAGGGGGCAAGAACCAGGGACCCCCAGGGCTTGGCCCCTGTGGGACCACCCTCTCCAGGAGCCACCCCCCCAAGGCAGGTCCATGCCCAGGCTCAGGGCTCTGGGAGAGAAGACACCAGCTGCACATCGCTACTTTTAGAAGCATTAAAAGAAAGAGAGAAAGAAAAAAAAAAATGGCCTGAAATTATTTTTTTTAATACGAACAGGAGGTTTTAATCAGAACAGGAGAGAGGAATTCCTCTCCAGTAATAGCCCAGTAATAGCACATCCTAAAGTAATGAGATTTCAGTGTTCGACAATAAAATGTGATCTATTCAGGATTTGAGGAAATAAAACTCTTGAGATAATTTTAGAGTGATTTTCAGATGCCTGGAATGGTGTCACAGGTTCAGACTAGGAAGCCACCTGCCAGCTCCCGCAGGAGGCCCCTGGGAGGGGCAGCAAGGCAGTGTCCACTGGGGCACCTGGAGACCACAGCCGTGCCCCCACAGGGCCTGGCTCCTGGGGCAAGGGCGGGCCCGGCTGGGCATCACCGCCACCCCTGGATATCCTACCAGGACGCTGCCCAATACTCATTGGCCGCACGCAGCCTGAGTCATTGTGACAGAAAGCCACTACTGCCGTCCCCTGGCTTGACCTAGAAGAGAAGTGGCTCATTCAGTCATTCCCTCACTCAGTATGGATTCTGCCAATCCCTACAAGCACCATATGTGCGAGTTCTGCTGGGCCTAAGCAAGAGTCACAGGCCAGAACACTCTGGGACCCTTTTCTTCCCCCATCCAAACAGAGGCCTCCTTCTCTTGCCTCCCCACATCCCTCCCTGGCTCCCTGTGGCCCTCGTCCAGTCCCTCTTGACCTCTGCCAGCAGCACACGTCGGAGCCCTGGCAGTCACCTATGCACGCAGGACACTGCGCCCGGCTCACTTGGCCCTCGTCCAGTCCCCCTTGACCTCTGCCAGCAGCACACGTCGGAGCCCTGGCAGTCACCTATGCACGCAGGACACTGCGCCCGCCTCACTCCTAGCAGAGTCCCAGGATGTGACACAGCCCCAGGGGTCAACTCCAGATGGGCTTTGCTGTCGATGGGTGAGGTGAAGCTAGGATCTCTCTCCACCCTGGCCAGCACTGGTGGATGAGTCCAGAGCCCCGCGAGTGCAGTTCAGAGTCCTCTGTGATGAATGCCACTGTGGGGGAGGCGTGTGGCTCCCCGGAGCCTCAGCTCCTTTGGTACTGGAGCAGCATTTTGGTTTTTTTGCTTTAACCTTCAGGGGTCTGTGGCTCATCTGGTCCCCATGACACTGCTAGCTGTGACTCTGGGGAAACCCAGCAAGACAGGCTTTAGCAAAGGCCATCAGAGACCTCCCTTCCTGCCTGGCTGGCCTTGGCGTCACCACACTCTGTGCAGACAGTCCCTGCTGAGACCGGGGGGGGGGGGCCGCACTGGAGCTCCCCTCCCACGCTCTCCCAGACAAAATAGGCCCGCTAACCACAGGGCTGAGGGCCTCTGAGGGTCCCAGAGGCAGCCACATGGCCCATCCTAACCATGTCGCCCACGCTACCCTCTGGCAGGAGCTAGGCCGCCTGATCTGCAAACGGCCGTGTTCCGAGAGCCAGGAGGCAGCCTAAGAGGAAGGATTAAGTGAGGTTCGGCTGATGGATGATGTTCTACAAAAGGTCACCCCCAGATCATTTCTCCATTCATTATTTATTAACAACCTCTGAGACACGAGTGTTACATCAGATGTCCAGTATCGAGGAGATGATAAAGTAATATTTTATAGCTGGAGGCCTCTGAAAGGTGTTAACAAAAAGCTTACAAAGTGATTTCAATGTGTTACAAAATAATTTATTAAGAATTCACTGTGGCTGAACATTAAAAAAGGTATTAATCACCGAGTGAAATGGATGCAAGAAAAACAGCCCATCCTATGTCCTGAGCCGGACAGTGAGTGAGCACTGCGGTTCCGCTGATTTAGCACTCAGGTCAGACAAGGGCGACATACAGACGCTCGCGTCTCCCTGCTGTGAATGTGGCCCCCGCAGGAGAAATCCCAAGGCCCTCTCCTCTCCACAGAGCTTCCCTCAGCTGGGAGGAGGTGATGAAGACAGCCAGGGCCAATTCACTGGCTCTGCGCGGTGCCTGCCAGGTGCACGCACGCCCAGGAGCACCACGCCACCCCCCTCTACCCAGACCCACCAACAGTGCCCACATCTGCCACCTCTGCAGAAGTCTCCTGCCTCCACCCAACTCTGCCAACTCTGCTCAAGTCCACCAACCATAAGAGAAATGCTAATGAGCATGAATATGCACGAGCTACAAAATCTCCAGGCTGGAGTTCTCCCTGGGGCATGGGGTCATTCGCACATAGGTGTGACTATGGGTCCAGTAGGTGGCAATGATAAAAGTTTGGCATTAGTTTTCTTTTTTTTTTTTTAAATTTATTTATTTATTTATTACAGTGTCTCGCTACACATCACGGACTCTTTTCTTGCGGGGGGGGGGGGGGGGGTCAGCTCAGCCCGCCCTGGGGGAGGGGCTGGCACGGCATGTGGTGCTGGGGATCGAACCGCGGTCACTGAGAGCTTGCCTAAGCTTGCCAAAGCAGGCGCTTTAGACCGCTGAGCTATCTTGCCAGCCCTGGCATTAGTTTTCTGAGACACATAGATGGTGGCCTATGCATTTGAGGAATCTTAAACGCCTAGGAGATAGATATCAGAGATTCTTCCTCAAAGAGGAACCAAGACCGAGAGCAACCCAGGGCCTGGGGAATGAAGTGAGAAATTCAGAAAGAGGAAAGAGAACAGAGAATCAAACATGATTAATAAACATGGACCCAGCTCTGCAGAAACCGGTGAAACTTGCTAAGCAGGTGAGGTGGGATGATCCCCACCAGGGAGTTTTCACCCCAAATTCCTTTAACTAGTAGCAAGTCCTCTCTTGCATAAGAAATTGATTGCGGTACATAAAAGTTTAATGTACCCCCAACCTTCTAGGTTAATATTTATTACATGAAATGAGATTCACCTGGACTTTTTAAAAAGTCAAGCTGTAGGGAAGTCGCTTAGGTGACCAGAGACACGGGCCCTGCAGGCTCTGTCCGCCCCTGCAGGAGGCAGGAGAATCACAGCAGTCCTCCAAGGGAGAGTCCCGCTCGACTCCTCAGGGGCCTGGCGCCTCTTGGCCCAGCGGTCTCTGATGCATCCATCAAATGCCAGCTGGAAGGCCAGCTTCTTGGGGAAGCTTTTCCTGGCCACCACCGCTTCCCCCAAGACTTCTCTGCTTGGCACAGTTCCAGGAGGCCAAGGGCCTCATCCTCACTGTCCACCCTCACGGACCCAATCCTGGTGATGGGCCAGCCATGGGAAAATCCGAGGAAGGGAGGGAGAGGGGGACGGAGGGGAAGGGAGGGGAAGGGGAGGGGAGAGGGAAGGAGGGGGAGGGAGGGGGAGGGGAGAGGGAGGGGGAAGAGAGGGAATGAATG
This sequence comes from Ctenomys sociabilis, assembly GCA_004027165.1. Taxonomy (NCBI): domain Eukaryota; kingdom Metazoa; phylum Chordata; class Mammalia; order Rodentia; family Ctenomyidae; genus Ctenomys; species Ctenomys sociabilis. The sequence continues at coordinate 19,989 of PVKA01024006.1, forward strand.
TACATTTTGAGACACAGGGGACTTGACCTTGCCCCTCATACCAATGACAATGGCTTATGAGAAAGGACCACAAATTTTGCACAAAGGGTATCTCTGATTTTTTTGGTCCAAGGCAACCCTTGAGCCAGTCCAGCAGGTGGCAACAGAAGAGCCAACCTGAGGCTCTGTGATGAGTCCCTGGGGTCCCCTCCCCTAGGAGGAAATGCCTTGAACTGCACACAGCACCACAGCCCATCTTCCAGGGCAAGTCCCATTAACAGTGGCTCCTGTGCCCGCCAGCCGGGAACCTCAGCTGAGCACAGACAGATTTATGTGCTGCAGAAAACGACCCCATTAAGTTCAGCAGTAAACTCCCTTCATCCACGCTGCATGCGCCCTGCCTGCCAAGCGGCTGTGGAGTTGGGCGGGAGGGGTGATGGCTTCCTATTTGTGTAACATCTTCTTCCCTTGCCAAAATTCCTGGACCCCAAATCAACCCAGGCTGCCCAGAGAGGGGCTCCACTGTCCCGTCTCCAAGGACACACAGAAGCCGAGCATCCTCTGCACTCCTCAGCCTAGTGCGGGGCGACACACAGGAAGGCGAGCCTTAGGGGAGGCTGCTCGTGGAAAGGCAGGGTTCCATTCCCAGCCCCACAGGAATGGTCTCCTGCACTGGCCTCTGTGGGAAGTGGGGCACGGCTCTGCTGGGGGGATATAGCCTGCATCTCCCTTTCTAGGCTGCCCTGGGTTCAGACCTGTCCTCCAATCTCATGTGCTGATGCCTCAACCTGCAGTGGCTCAAAGTGAATTTATTCCAAGAAGGGTCTTCACAGCCAGAGGTCAGCAAGGCTCAGGGAGCCCCTAGTCCAGGATGCCTGCTCTCTTGTAAGAAGTGGAGACACAGACGCCGGATGGTGACAGAGGCAGAGGTCCTTCTCCACAGCCAGGGCACAAGGAAGCAAACCTGGTGCCACCCTGCCCTAACCTTCCAGTCTTAGGACAATAAAATGGTGAGGGTTAGGTGTCTCTGTCAAAGGCACTTAGTGACCCCCAGAGGCCGCACTCAACCACTGTCCCCTCCCAGTCTGTGCCCTCTAATCCTGCTAGAGCCAGGTGCCAGCCAGAAAGAAAGCTCCATGCCTGGGTGCAGACTAGAGCCCCATCATGGAGCCCGTACCTCTGCAGTGACCACAGGCAAATGGCCTCTTGCCACGAGAGCCAAACGCAACTTACCAAGGGGAAGTTTTCTTTCTGTAGAAGAAAAGCCTTCTGGGAAAGGTGTCCCCAGCTGAGCACTGACAGATAAGGAGTTCAACAACTTGGGTGACTGTCCACATTGGCTGTACCCCAGCCTGTAGGCCTAATTAACAGTGGCTAACAGTGGCTGGGGGCACTGACAGCACCTTTAGAAGGAGGGCCTTCTGGCCTCTTCTGGAGCCCATTCTGGGGAGGCCAAGGATTGCCTCTTCTATCTGGGTGCAGCTTTTTTGTGCTACCTTGGGCCCATGTGGCCTTAGAGTTCTTTTTTCAGGCCTCCTGTGGCCTCTACATGTGGTCCAAGAAGGAAGACACAGTGGCTACTCCCTGATGGCCCCAGAGCCCACCATGGAAAGGCATCGCTTGGCATCCAGGACCAATGCCAGGGCTGAGTGGCTGGAGCTACAGCAAACAAGTCCACAGGGACCTTCTAGAACCTTCTGAAAGGGAGATTCCCCTTCTCTGGGTGCCTCGGGGGCTGCTAAGGGTGAGTTTGTGGGTCCTGGGGCCCCAAGCATCTCTGCATCTCTGATGGCTAATTCCAGGCAGAAACCCACTCTTGCGCCATGGGACAAGGGCCACAGCCAGGGCCACCGCACTACCCACAGTTCACAGCAAGGAGCTGCTGACAAGACCCCGAGGTCCCCTCTGATCTGGGAACAGCTGCACTGTCCTACTCCCACGCCTGCCATGTCACTGGAAGTACCTCTGTCACATGGGAGAGACACAAATGAAGCCTCTGCAGGAGGTAGACAGGTGTGCTCAGCCCGTGACAGGGGTGGCAGCAGAATCAGGGGGCACCTGCAGGTGGAGGGTCGCCGGCCCTGCTGCTCCCCAAGCAGGACGACCCTGACAGCCAACCTGGAAGTCACCCAGCTGAGATAGGCTTGTTGCTCCTTCGAGGACTTGATTCTCAGCACCCTCACTCCTCGCGGCCCATCCAGCCCTGTCCACCTAGCAGGCCACACCTCCCTGCACTGTCCTCGTGTGTGTGAGGGTGACATTTCCAACCCAGCAACTTCAGGGGGGACACATTTAAAAAACAGCAAAGGGGTCTGGGGGTGGGGCAGAGACCCCAGTCTACTGCTTGGACTCTAACAGGGGATCCTTCTCAGCTGTGTCCCCAAGCCAAAGGGACATGCTGCCCAGAGGTTGTGGCTCACCAGACCCTGGGGAGGCAAAGTGAATTTCCAATTGCAGCTGCCCCTGAGGACAGAAGAGGAGGTATCCTGTGGCAGGGGCCAGGTGGGACAGGGGCCAGCTCCCCACACAGCTTGCCCATCAGCGGCACTCCTTAGAGGGAGGCAGCCTCAAGGACCAGCCGCAGCAGGGCCCAGAGCAGCTTCGAGTGCAGCAGGATGCTTGTCCCCGCCCCACAAAGCAATGCCTGAGAAGTGCCTGGCGCCTGGTGTTTGGCACTGAGTCTACGAGGCATTGTGCCCATTTTCCAGGCATGCAAGCTGAGGTTTGCAGGTACAGCTGGGCCAGGCCCCTGAGCTAGTGTGTTGGGAAACTAAAATCAATACTGATCTCCTGGAGCACAGTTAATCCTTGGACTATCACAGGGAAGGAGGAGTAAAGAAGGGAAGGGAGCAGAAGGAAGGGAAGGGAGACACAGAAGGGCTAGGGAAAGGAATAAAGATCCCTGCAGGGGCCAATTGGATGACTTGCTGTTGGAGGTGAGCCAGAAGACGGCAAGTTTGACACCAGCCTGGGCACTTCAGTGAGATCTTATCTCAAAATTAAAGGAAAAAAAAAAGAGCCAGTGAGATAGCTCAGCAGACAAAGTGCCTGCTTTGGCAAGTGCAGGGACCAGGGTTTGCATGCCCCACCAGCCCTAAGCCAGGGTACACTGAGCCCGCAAACGGGTGCAGGCATGGTGATGCATGCCTTAATTTCCAGTGCTGGGAGGCAGAAAACAAGTGCATCACTACAAGTCCAGGTTGCATAGTAAGACCCTGTACCAAATACACATACACACACACACAAAAAAAAGGTGCTAAGAACATAGCTCTGTGTGAGGCCCGGGGTTCAATCCCTACTACTATAAAACAAAAAAGTTCAGAAATAATGAGGTAGTAACACACTATTTAAGTATTCTGCTGCAGAGCTCTGAAGCTGACCATATTAAGCCAATCAGCTTCGGCTCACAGAAGCTAAATCCAATACAAGCACTCAGAAGCCCTGAGCCGCGTCCCCTGTCCTTGCCCAGCAGCACCCAGGACACTTACGCACCCACTGACCAGGCAATCAAAGTCCACAGCCCCAGGTAAGGGGGACTCCGCACCTCAGGAGCCAAGCCTGTCCTGCGCAGACTCTGGGGTGCGGATCCTGGGACTTCAGTCTCTTGGGCAGCAGAGGCCCCAGGCCCTGCAACTGCAGGGGAAGCCTCCTGCCCCAGGAGTGGTCAACACAGAGCAAAAGCCAGCGTTGCAGAGCGCAGCCCATATCTCAGGCATGGTGCCAGCTACTTCCTGTGTCACTCAGTCCTCAGAACTGCCACCTGATCTTTCCTGGAGGTGAGAGTGACCTGCTAAAAACAGGCATCGACAGCCAGCTTGAAGTGGTGGCACTGACCTCTGACCCCAGCACTCTGGGAGGCTGAGGCAGGATGATCACAAGTGCAAGCCCAGCTAGGCAACTTAGTGACTTAGCGAGATGCTGTCTCAAAGTAAAATAAAAGGGGCTGGGAAGGTAGCGCACGGGGAAGGCCTTGAGTTCAATCCCCAGTACTACAGAAAAATTATAACTACATGTGCGCGCGCGCGCACACACACATACACACACACACACACACACATGCATACACATTAATGACAACATTGACTTGTTTAAAAATAACAGAAACAAGCAAATCAATCCACAGTCCTTCTTGGCTTCCCAGACACATTCTGACAGAGACTAAATTTCTTTTAAAGATAGCTTGGATCGCAGCTGTCCAACTTTAAGCTCACCTGAGCTATGCTGAGTAAAATGGACTTGGACCACACATGTAACACAGTTAAATATGGAAGGGTCACCAGGCAAAATTTCCTTTAAAAGTATTTTAAATCACAACACTTCAAACGAGGACAACAGAAACATAAAACCAGCAAAAGATTTGATTATGTTTTTGTGGAATGAGAGTGCCCATATTGGGTCGGACGGACATGGCTGCAGAGGTTTAATAATTAAATAAGAAAGCCTAAATAAATAAATAAGGAAGCCTGCATATTTGCTTGGCAACAGCCCAAGCCTGCCCGATGGGGGGTATATGTGCAGGGGCCTGGGAGCCTGGTACTGCTAATGGCTGTGTTACATGGCCTGGCTCTGACACCCCCAATCCTTTCCAGCCTTGAGAAGTGAACGCTGCCAGGCCTGGCCCCAGAGAAAGGAGAAACTGAGGCTCAGAGAGCATAAGTAACTGGTCCTGGGTCACTCGGCCAGCAGGTGGGAGGGGCAGGATCTGAACGTGCGTCTAAGTGACTCTGAAGGCTGTAATCTTCACTGATGTTTCTCACCCTGGAGCTGTAGGAGCAGCTGCCAGGCAGTTTGGCCCCCTGCACAGCTGAGCCCAAACCTGGCAGGGTGAGGTGCCTGGCCGTGCCGGGCCGCCTGTCTCCAGGAGGTCCCGAGAACACCTGGGGCCATGTGCATCTTCCTCGGTATGGCCCTCCAGGGCACAGGTGCAGGCAGCCTGGCACTGTAGGGCACCGCTGTGTAAAACTGCCCCTAACCCAAAGCACCAAGGCTGCTGAAGCCGGGCACCTCACATGGGCAGGTTGGGGGCTCCCCATTTCAAGTGTCTGCCTGAGTCTTGTCCAGCCTCCAGACGGCAGGCAAAGCTTCCTGTCCTCGGGATATGCACAAGGAGGCCACACACAGGCCCCCAGGAGGGGGCCTGTATCCTTCGTACTGCTTGCGTAGAATCAGCCCTGAAAAGTGTGGAGTGAAAGTGCACTAGGCAGAGAGGAGGACATGTGCAAAGGTCCTGGGGCCCAGCCACGGGTGTCGGCTGCACTGACCAGCACGGAAATCTGTCATAGACCAAGGCTGCAGTGCAGGGATGAGCTGGGTGGAGCCAGCCCCCAGCATGTAAAGGAGGCCATCACAGGGCCACTCTGGCCCCATGGGGGCTGTCGGGGGACACTGGTGGCAGTTCAGCAGAGGGCTTCTGCAACAAAGGGGGGAAGAGGGCATTGGGCTTGGGCTACGCTAGGGGAAAGGCTGGGGCCAGCTGGGTGGTTACATGAAGAAGGGGGAAGGACAGAGGCCAAGATGGCGCCCTGGTGCCTAGAGGAAAATGGATGAGTTGGCAGATGGGAAGACTGTGACGGAGACATCTGGAGTAGGAGCGGGGTGGGGGGCTGCTCTTGCAGCCTAGCTGCCTCTTGGGCACCCAGGAGGGACCTCAGGGGGACACAGAGGTCAGAGCTGGGGGTGGAAGTTGGGCTGATTGGCATAGGACGGGCCTCAGGCGCCTGCCATGGAGGGACACCATGCTTACAGTGCGGACCGGCCAAGGACATTGCTGTCCTCCTACTGTGTGGCCACAGTCACTGCACTGCAGGTGAGGAGGCCGTGGCCTAAAGAAGCTAGGAGAGGACCGAAGCCACTGGCAAAGCCCTGTCAACTCAGGCAGATCCTAGGCTCCTGACACGGTCTGCATCCCCACTCCCAGGGGCCCTAGGTAGCGGTCTCTGCATGTCTCGTGTAGTACCTGGAATATGCAGATGCCCAGGGACACCTGGATGAACATGACAGCCCCGTCCCTGGGCTAGACAGGAGCCGGGACTTCCCCTCTGCTCCTCTAAGATCCCCTGGGGGCCAGCCTGGCAGGAGGTGGAACTCCGGCTGGGACACTGGGAGAGGTCCCCCCTGCTGACTTAGCCCCCAGCCTGAGCCCCAGCTGGGACCCCACACTTCCTTCCTCAACCCAGAAAGCACCCAACAGGTGCAGAGGCCCAGAGACTGGAACACACACCTGGCTCCTTACCATTCACTTAAATAATATCTTTTCTGGGAAGCAGCCCAGGCTGGTGGCTAAGGACAGTCCCTGGAGAGGACACCAGGGAGGACACCTTGACAGCAAATGCCACATGCATCCCCAAGGCCTGGGAGCTATGAGTTTGGCTCCTTTAGGATCTCCTGAACCATGGCATGTTCATGAGATGTCAGCTTGGCCATTTTCCTTTGGGGACTGCATGGAGTTGGGCGCACCTGCCTTCTAACTGGGGTGCAGTGCCAGCCCCTCCAGAGCTGGATACAGTTGGGAAGATCTCCAATAGGACCTCAAAGTGCCCTCCCCGACAGGCCCAGAAGCAGGTACAAAGCACAGGTTGCCAGGGGCCTCCCCACATGCAGGGGCCATACCCTGAAGACGGAAGGGAGAGAGAGGCTCCCAGCCCCACCCAAGTCCCCGGAGGTTTTCCTTCAGCAGATGTGATGGGCACACTCAGCATCTGCATGTGACAGCTTTGGTCATGGCTGTGCCCAAGCCCAGTGTCCACCACAACAGCCCGATGAGGGTTGTGACAGGCACAGGGAAGCCTTTAGCACTGCACTCGGAGCTGTGCATAAATCCCTGCGTTGCAGGGTAAGATGCAATTGCAGTATATTCTTTGGGCTTGACATTTATGGCAAGTATAAACACAGCATTATTACTACCAAATCATGGGCTTCGTCGGACCAAGAGGAAGGCTGAGCACTGGTGGGGTGGGGGTGGCGTGGGGAGTTTTTATGCCAAAGAGAACAGAGTGACGCAATCCCACTAGGAATGCTGCTGTATAAAGCAGGGGAGCGGAGAGCAGAAAATTGGAACCATCAACAAAGTGCCAGGTCGGGCAGCCGAGATAGAAGTCACTGTGGATGGGATAAGTGGAGAGGCTTGGTGGGATGGGTGGGACCCAGGGCAGAGGAGAGGAGGATGTGGAGGGAAAACACAGTGAGCAGGAGAGGGACAGGAGGAAGGGACTTGGGAAGGGAGGAGGAGCTGGTGCCGCGTGGTGGCTGCGTTCAGTATTGAATTTTTTCTGTTACCCTGGCCTGACTGTCATCCTGAGAAGACCCCTCAGACTGCAGACTCTACAGACAGGCTGGCGGTCAGCCTGGGGCTCCACCCTGCTGTCTGTGTAGATACCCCAGCCTGCCCTGCCATTAACGCAGTGTGTTTGAGGTGAGAGGGAGGATTTTGAGGGACTCGTGGCCACGTGTCTTTTACCACAGTAAATTTAAACAGTAAATATTCACCATATATTTTGATCAACCCAGATAGTAAAATCACCGCACACTTCCATATGAACAGCTTATGGGAAGTTAGGAGTCCTGGGAGGTAGATGTTGGCTCTGTACAAAGGCAGAACTCTAAGCTTTCGTAGCAGCGGCAGCTCCCCAGGGAAGTGGAGGCCAAGCCCAGGACAGAGGCCCCAGCCACAGAGCCAGTCCTCGGAGGCCACTGCAGAGCCTGGTTGCTCTGTCCCCACCTCTGGTCCCTTCCAGAACAGGGGAGGCGGGATCAATAAAGAGAAAGGTAACATCATGCCTCTCCCGTATCTGCCATTGCAGGGGGGCTCTGGAGTACTAGGGCACCCCAGCAGTCCTGCTGGGTAGACAGGCAGGGGATAGCCAGTGGTGCAGTGTCACCATGTCATTCCACTCCTGAGACTCCTGGTGTGCTGTCCAGAGCCTTTGAGATGAGCATGGGAACCACCAACAATTCCGGAGACTCTCGCGCTAGCTGGGCCACGGGCTCCCAGCCAGAGGCAGTTCCACAGCTGTGCTCACCCCGCAGAGACATCCCCCAGGCCTGCAGGGGTCTGGTGGGTGCTGTGGACAATGACATCAGCCCTCGTGCCAACTCCCAGGATGCCCAGTGTCGCTGTGTTTGGAGACAGGGTCTTCCAGGACAGACAGTTCACTGCCCTGGCACCCTTTGCACACAAATGTAAAAGCCACTGCAGTGTTCTGCAGTTATTCCATTGACTTTCCAGCTTCAAAGTTGGAGGCAAATTTTCCATAAGAGGATTGAGTTCCGGACGCTTCCAGAGAGAGCTCCTGCGCAGACACAGGAGAAGCAGGCACAGCAGTTGAGGCCGGGATCACGCGCTGGGTGCATCGTGGGATCGCGCCCTGGCCAGTGGAGCAGCTGGTGCGCTGCTGGGGGCAGGCCCAGCTGAAGAAGGCAGCTCAGGGAGCCAGCGTTCTTCCTGGCCCCTCGCTCCCCTCTCTGCTTCCGGACCCTAGGACACGCGCAGCTTTCGCCCGCCAGCCTGTCCCGCTCTGCTCTTCCTGCATTTAAGCCTGAGCTGTCTGCACAGGGAGCCAAAGCAAATTCTCTCCTTTAAGTCACTGGCATTGGCCATCACACCTCAGCAGGTCAGGGACGGAGGGCTCCAAAGAAGCCTGCCTGGCCCCTGTCCAGAACTGTGAGACAGTAAAACTGGGGGGAAGCCACCATCTGAGGGACATCTGGTGGCCTGGGCGAATGTGGACATGTTGATGATTGGATGGAGGGCACATGCCAATGTCAGAGGGTCCAGGTGGGGAGGGGACGAGAGGACAAGCAGAGGCTGGGGTGTCCTCCTGTCCCCAGGAAGAGGCTGGCTGTGCTGGCCAGGCTCGGTGCGCCCATAGGGCAGCAATTAACAGTCACAGGCTTGTCCCCTCATTGGGGGTTTTGGGACATTGTACAAGTCTCCATTTTGCTGACTTTGGAGAAAAAAAATTGCGATAAATAAACGTAAAGCACACTGGTGATGGTGTGAAATGATGCCTCGTCTAATTACCACTGCTGCTCCGCGGTGTCGTTAACACACACTCGTGGAGAATGGTAATGACTTCTGCATTTATATCACAGCTTGGATTTGCTGCCTTAAGCCCGTAGCGCGGGGACATAGTATTCCCTGGGATGGAATCTCTTACAGACAAACAGCAAGGTACAAGGAAATGACTCACCAATGCCTGATGGAAACCAGTGCAGTAATAGCAGACGGGCCCAGGGCACCTGTTGGGAAGGTCAGGGATGGGCAGGTAGCTGGGGTGGCATCCAATGGCCTGGCTGGTGACCCTTCCCCCACACAGCTCCCCTTATCTGCCCAGTGAGGGTCAAAGCCTGGTGCATGTGGGTGACTCCATCTCTCCTCTCTCTCTCTCTCTCTAATCTTAAAAGTCCCAGCATCCCTGGGGCTGGCATTTCCAGAACTAAGGCATGGGTAGGAGGACTGACACTGGGACGCTCCTCTGGCTTCTTTTCACCAACTTCCTATGATTCATTTCTCTCTCCTATCAAATTGGAATAAAAGCGAAAGCACAGCTTACTGACTCTTAGGCAATTCCACTGTCCTAGGTCCTGCTCCCTGCTCCCCTAGGGAGCATCCTGTCACCCTGGCTCTTCTGGGTACCCTAACCCAGCCTTGTCCTCCTAGGTGCAGGTGGAGGTGGCCACGCTGGGTAGTGGTGCTCTGTCCTGCTGCGTGGACCACAGCTCCCAGGATGATGTTCAGCAGCCCTGCCCAGGGCGTGGTCTACACTGAGCTGAGAAGAGGGGGGTCAACAAGATCCCAGCCTCCAGGAATCAGACATGAAGCTGCGCAAGACCAAAGTCATTAGCAGCAGAGGTCCCCGAGACCGAGGCCAGAGAGCTGAAACGGGACCACGAGGATCTGAAGTGCTGGGTGAGGGAGCAGGGGCAAAAGACAGAAGAAATGAGATGGCAGGGAGGAGCCAGGAAAAGCAGAGGGCAGCAGGAAGCAGGCTCCAGCCAGGGCCAGCCTGGAGATGACACATGCTGCGAGCGTCCAGAAGAGGCTGAGAGGGAACGCCCGGCCTGCCAGGCGCCATGCCTGCCACCGGCCTGGCCTCAGGGGCGAGTCCTGCACCCCGGCTCATCGTGACACCACACCATCCCCAAGCTGGGTGTGGCCCCCGAAATGAACATCCATGTCCTAAGCCACGGAGGCTATGAAATGTGGCCCCCGTAGGAAAGAAATAGGGTTTCCGGAGAAGACAATAAGGACACAGCTCAGACTGTACTGGGTTGGATGGGTGCCCGATTCAATCACTGTGCCACTGAGAGAGACAGAAAGGAGCCTTCAGTGACATGCAGAATGCCACAGTGTCACCACGGAACACAGCCCCAAGAGATGGGAGAGGCTTAGATGGATTTTTCCCCAGAGCCTCCAGAAGGGACCTATCTGCACCCTGAATTTGGATTTCTGGCTCCAGAACTCCAAGAGAACACATCACTATTCCCTTGAACCATCCTGGTGGCAGTAATTTGTTATGGGCACTAAGGTGGCTTGAGTGGGCCTGAGCTTATTGCAGCTGAGGGAAACACTTTCAAAGCAAAAGCAAGGTTGCTATGTGACAACAAAGGCTGGGGTGGGGGGCTGGGCTGGGCTCTAGGTGACCTCAGCCAGCCATTACCCAGCCTGGAGCTTGGTTACTGCATGAGAAGAGGATGGGCCTAACGCCAACCCCACCACCACCACAGGACAGTCCAGCCTCACTGCAGATTTCTCTAGAGAAGGGAAAAAGGGGATAGAGCAATGGCATAGGAGCGAAATCCTAACCACTTCCTAGAATTGTTCCCCACTCTGGAACGTGATTCAGGTACAGAACCAGGGAGAGAAAATGCAGCATATCTTTACCTTCTGAGATGGTTCAGATTAAGAGGTCCCCAAAGTCTCACATCCCAGAGGTGGGGCCTGGTGAGAGGAGGGAGCCACGGGCACTGTGGCCTGGAAGGGTGCACTCTTGTCCTTCTTCCGCCCTTGGCTCTCTCTGCTTCCTGGCCCCCATGATGTGAGTACCTGTCCTCCCCCAGCCCCGTCCACCATGTTGCCTCTGCCTTGAGCAGCTGACCGTGGACTGCACCCTCTGAAATGGTGAGCTAAGTAAGCCTCTGCTCCATGCACTGCAGATGTCTGGTATTTTATTCCTGTAATGAGAAAGTGACCATGACAGCATCTGCTGCTCATAGGGAAAACAATGGCACTCGGGGGCTCTTACAGGCTGTCCCAAGGCCCTTGGGCTGTACAGGACAAGCAGTCCTGCAGTCGCAAGGTGGACACATGGTGCTGGCTGCTGGCTGCCAAGCACAACCAGGAGAACTGTCTAGCTCCCAGATGGGCACTAAGAGCACCCAGCAGGCAGGAGCCCAACCTCAGATGTCCAGGCTGGGGTACCTGCCAGAGGTACTGCCTGACTTCACCAGGAGGGGAAAAGCCAGATAGCCCCTGCAGATGTCAGAAGCCTGAGAAGGCCACCGGTGTCAAGCTAGAATCCCACTTTGGTGTCACGGGCCAGGGCTTCATTTCCTATGCTCTCCCTCACAAGATCTCCTTCAAAAGTCCTTTAGGTCTTCAGGAGGACCCTTGACGAATGGCACGATCTGGATGGCAGGAGGTCCGGCCACCCAGCTACCTGCTCACAGCCACCCCGGCTCTGTCCCCAGGCCGGCTGATGGAGGAGGGCTGCTGCCTCCCAGTAGCCAGGGAAATGCAGAGAAAGCCCTCCAGGAGCCCCTGCCTGCCCACTTGGCTGACAACACGAGCCTTATGGGCTGATGGTGGGGGGCCTGGAAACCACTTGTGCACTGCTACTGGGGACCACACTCGGTGGCATCCTGGGAAAGCACATGGTGTCCTTGTGCGTCTCCTAGAATCCAGTGAAGGCAAAAGTCTTCCTCTGCCCACCACTCACAGGCAAAGGCCTGTAACCTGCCTTGGATTCAAGCTGGCTCTGCAGAGCTCACCAACAGAGTGTGGCACGAGTGACATGTGGAGACTTCTGGCTTAGTCACAAGAAGCCCTGCGGCTTCTAGAGGGCCTCTTGGAAGCTCACCTGAGCCCAGAGCTGCCATGTTGGGAACGACCAGGAGGAAGACCACACGGGAGGCGGGGAGGGCCAAGACAACATGGGGACCAAGGGTTCGAGTCCTCCCCACCAAGGCCCGGTCACAGCGACCATGGGAATCACCCCCTCCAGGCCCACTGCCACATGCATGACTGGTTGTGCAGGTCACAGTGATGACCATTTGTCACCAGCACACATTTGGGGCAGGGTGTCTCCTAAAAGCAAAGAAATCAGAAACAACTAAGTGGTTACAGGCAGAAAAAGAGTAAGTGACTCATGGGAGACCCACAATCCCACAGCTGTGACAATGAACGACTTCAGCTCAGTACCAAGAGTTTAGATGGCACTCAGGGGCACCACAGTGGACACCAGGAGCCGATTCCAGAAGATCACACAGGCTTAAGTTGCTTTTTCATGCAGTTCAGCCAGAGCATTCCTGATTAGGATGCTTGCATTCAAAAGTGGGCAGCCACTGTGAGAAGGGAGAGATCATCTCTCAATCTACGTGTTCTTCCTGTTTCTGTTTTTCAGACAGGGTTTTGCTGTATAGTTCAGCCTAGCATTGAACTTACTATGTAGCCTAGGCTGGCCTCAGTCTCATGTGATCCCCCCTGCCTCAGCATCCCAAACTTTGGGATTATAGGCCTGCACTACCACACCTGCTTTACTCCCTTGTTTCAAGAACCAAACCTCCCAATAGTAGGATATCCAAGGCTCCGTGCTCCTCGGGCTACAGGGTGACACCCAAGATGACCCAGGAAGTGTCTCAAGTTTTGGGTGACAGAGTATGCTGTTGTCATCACCCCTTGTGCCGTGCACCCCACAATCCATAGGAAACTGACTCCCATCAAAGGCAGCCCTCCCCACCCACACCCACAAGCTTCTGAGAGCCACAGGGCCTGGTGTTTGATTTCACAATTGTGTGCCAACCACTTAACGCAGAAAGATATCACTTATAAAAGATGATTCCTGAAAGGAAAGTTTGGGGTTTTATTATACCTCTGGGCGAGATTGGGAGATCTTGGAAGAAATAAGGTTGTACCCTTTTCATCTCCCATCCACAGGACAATATTTTAGCAGAGCGCGGGGTCAGAGAGAAGGAGCCGAGGGCCGGCGCCGCGTGACGCATGGCTGCGGAGCCGGCGCTCGTGGATCACGGGGGCACTCAGCAAGGCCTTAGGAGGGCGAGGAGGCAAGCGCCTGATTGATGGCCCAGGGACAGTGGGCAGCGCCTCGCGCAGGACAGGCTGGACGCCAGCCTTTCGGCTCTGGCCACCCAGGGCGGGGAGCGCCGAGGCCTCAGCCTAGGGACTAAGGCTTCAGCCCCCTGCATTGCTGACCCCAGCTCTCCAGTGACCACCAGGTGACCAGGACATGCCTCCCTTAGTCTTCCTCTCCTCCTGAGCCTCCCTGACCTCTTGCATATGCTCCAAGCGTGGCCACTGCACCTTCCCCTGCCTCCCACCTGGGAAGGCCAGAGGAACCCAGCTCCAAGCACATTTTGCTGCCTCCACCCAGGTCTGGAGCTCTCCTGGGGTCACCCAGGTGTGGCACCTGCTCGATACTCCAAGCCATCGGATACTGACCACACTTGAAATGTTCTATGACCCAGTTTTCCCAATGAGGAAATTCCCGTGTGCCTCAGTTTCCTCATTTGTAAAACAGACTTGGTGAGGGTCAGTGTGATTACATGAGGTGCCACTATGGTAGTGGTCAGTGATGATGGCCACTGCTGCCACAGACACCGTGGCTGAAAGAAGCAAGATGACCAGCATCTCACCCCGGTCTTCCCCTGGGTCCCCAGGAGGCAGCCCTAGCCCTGCTAACACTTAACTCTGCTTCCTGGGATACAGTATCACCAGGGAGAGCCATGCTCCCACGTCCCAGGGAGACAGCCAGCCTGGGCCTGGCCAGCCCTGACAGCTCCTGCCCAGAGGCAGCAGCACGAATGATGTTTGCCATGAGCGGCTGCACAGACACGCTGGCGGCAGAGAGGAAGCCCAGGCTGGCAGCCTGCTGCTGCCCCTGGCTGGGCAAATGCCAGCTGGGGTGCTTTCATAGTTGACTGGGAAGTTGCTCCCAACTGAACAGCAGTGCAGGCCCAAGGAGAAAGATTCCCCTGGCAGAGGTGCACTTGCTCTCAGGGACCAAGCACTCCGCCTGCTGTGTGCGTGGTCAGATTCCAGGGGTCAGGATGACAGCTGTCCCAACCCTCTGAAGGGTGGGTGTCCCATCCTGCTCAGGGCACAGGCTGGTCACCTGCTCCACACAGCCCTAGCACTGCCCCCACATCTTGGAAAGCAGCTGCCTTTCCCATTCCAAACCCAGAGACCTTGGCGAGGCACAGCTGCAAGGCGGCTCTGTGCCCAGCAGCCACAGACCAAAGCCCATTGCAGGTGGCCCGGGACCCTTTAGGTAAAGCTCTAAGGTGGGCCAAATGATTTGGGGGACTGCCATGAGACTGATCCCTGGAGTAGACGGGAAAGAAGGTGACTGCCTGTTACTTTATACCATGGTGCTCACTCCCTGGTTTGTGGACACTGTGTAGCTTTGTTCATGGTGTGAGATCTAGGAACTGTGTCCTGTCTTCTGTGGAATCCCTGTGGCCTAAACCACAGTTTGCTGCAGAGAATATCCTAAGGTTATGCTTTTGGCTGAGGTAGACGATGGATGGATGTGAAAGATACATGGATGGATGGACTGATGGATGGATGGATGGATGGATGGATGCATGGATGCATGGATGGGATGGGAGTGGATGGG
>PVKA01024007.1:0-34819 GCA_004027165.1 Ctenomys sociabilis
GTGCGAATATATGTTTGTTCATGAACTCTTTACCTACCCCTATGTCTTCAAGAGTTCCTCCTACTTTCTCTTCCAGGAGATTGAGTGTTTCTGTTTTAACGTTTAGATCTTTAATCCATTTTGACTTTAACTTGGTGCATGGTGATAGAGCTGGGTCAAGTTTTAGTTTTCGGCATGTAGAAAGCCATGTTTTCCAGCAGCATTTGTTAAAGAGTATTTCTTTCTTCCAGTGAGCTTGTGTAGCCCCTTTGTCGAAGATAAGATGGCTGAGTATCTTTGTAGATACTTCTGTGTCTTCTAATCTATTCCACTGATCCTCAGGTCTATATTGTTGCCAATACCATGTTGATTTTATCACAGGGGCTTTGTAGTATAATTTCAAATCAGGAATTGTGAGGCCTCCTGCCTTGTCTTTATTGGCCAAGATTTCCTTTGCTATTCTAGGAATGTTTGTGGTTCCAAATAAATTTTAGGATTGATTTCTCTATATCTGGGAGGTATGTTGGTGGCAGTTTGATAGGGATTGCATTAAATCTGTACAGCAATTTTGGGAGTATGGCCATCTTCACGATGTTGGTTTTTCCTATCCAGGAGCATGGAATAGATTTCCATTTTCTGAAATCCTCTATAATCTCTTTTCTTAGGGTGTTGTAATTTTCTGTGAAAAGATCTTTGACTTCCTTGGTTAAGTGAATCCCAAGGTATTTCATTTTCCACGGTGCTATTGTAAAAGGTATTGTTCCTATTGTTTCCCTTTCAGTGTGCTTGTTATCTGTGTAGAGGAATGCTATTGACTTTTGCGTATTGATTTTGGATCCTGCTATGCTACTGAATTTCCCTATCAGTTCTAGTAGTTTTTTGGTGGGATTTTTGGTGTCTTCCAAGTAAAGTATCATGTCGTATGCAAATAGTGATAATTTAACTTCTTCTTTTCCTATTCTTATTCCCTTTATTTCTCCCTCTTTTCTAATGGCTGTTGCTAAGGATTCCAAGACTATATTGAATAGGAGGGACGATTCAGGACATCCTTGCCTTGTACCTGATTTAAGAGTAAAAAATTTCAATTTTTCCCCATTTAGGATTATATGAGCTTTTGGGTTGTCATAGATGGCTTTTATCAAGTTAAGATAGAGTCCATCTATTCCAATTTTCTGCAGGACCTTGAACATGAATGAGTGTTGGACTTTGTCAAAGGCTTTCTCTGCATCAATTGAAAGGATCATGTGGTTTTTAGATTTAAGTCTATTAATATAGTGTATTACATTTATACATTTTCAAATATTGAACCATCCTTGCATCCCTGGGATGAATCCTACCTGGTCATAGTGTATGATCTGCTTGATGATTTGTTGTATTCTATTTGCCAGGATTTTGTTGAGTATTTTTGCATCTATGTTCACGAGGGAGATGCGCCTGTAGTTCTCCTTTTTTGTTTGTGTCATTCCCTGGTTTTGGAATCAGCATTATACTTGCCTCCAGAAATGAATTTGGGAGGACTTTTTACTTTTCAACTTCATGGAAGAGTTTGTGGAGTGTGGGTATTATATCTTCTATAAATTTCTTGTAGAATTTAGCTATGAATCTATCAGGCCCTGGACTTTTCTTTGTCGGTAGGCTTTTTATTGTGTTTTGTATTTCGTTGGCTGCTATTGGCTTATTGAGAGTTGTAATATCTTCTTGATTCAGTTTTGGTAACCTGTATCTTTCGAGGAATCTGTCCATTTCTTCTGTGTCTTTTACTCTGTGAGCGTAAAGATTCTCGAAGTAGCTATTGATATTCTTCTGAATTTCCACTGGGTCTGTTGTGATTTCACCCTTTTCATTCCTTATCACTTGTACTTGAATTTTCTTTTGCCTCTTTTTGATGAGGTTGGCAAGAGGCTTATCAACTTTATTTAGTTTTTCAAAGAACCAACTTTTTGATTTGTGGATTCTTTGAACTGTTTGTTCATCTCAGTTGAGTTAATTTCTGCTCTAATCTTTATGATTTCTTCCCATCTTTGTGCTCTGGGTTTTGTTTGCTCTTCTTTTTCTAGTTGTCGGAGGTGCAACATTATGGTGCTAATTTGTTCCCTTTCTGTTTTCCTAATGTGTGAGTTGATAGCTATTATTTTCCATCTAAGAACTGCTTTCATCACATCCCATAAATTCCGGCAAGTTTTACTTGAATTTTCATTGAATTGTAGATATTGCTGAATTTCTTCTGCAACCCATTGATTGCTGAGTAGGGTATTGTTTAGTTTCCATGAATTTAGTGGGTTTTTCTGGTTTCTTTTGTCATTTATTTCCAATTTCATTGCATTGTGGTCAGATAGTATGCATGGGATAATTTCTATTTTCTTGCATATACTTAGGCATGACTAGTATGTGGTCTATTTTGGAAAATGACCAGTGTGCAGCTGAAAAAAATGTGTATTCAGCTGTAGTTGGGTGGAACACTCTGTATATGTCCACCAGGTCCATTTGTTCCAAGCTCTGGTTCAGTTCTGCTACTTCCTTGCTAATTTTTTGTCTGGTTGACCTATGTTTTTGAGATAATGGTGTTAAGATCTCCTGTTAAGATTGTGTTCTTAGACATTAAGTTTTTCATGTCCCTTAAGATTTGTCTTACATAGTTGGGTGCTCCTGTGTTTGGTGCATAAATATTTATGAGTGTTACTTCCTGCTCTTGAATTTTTCCCCTGACCGATATATAGTGGCCTTCTTTGTGTCATTTAATCATTCTTGGTTTGAAGTTGAGACTGTCTGAGAACAGAATTGCTACTCCTGCTTTTTTCTGAGGTACTGGGGCATGAAGTATTATTTTCCATCCTTTGACTTTGAGCCTATGAGTGTCCTTTTGAGTTAAATGTGGTTCTTGTATACAGCATATTGTTGGATTTTGTTTCCTAATTCACTGTGCCAGTCTATTTCTCTTAATTGGAGAATTGAGTCCATTTACATTGATGGCTATAATTGAAATGTGCTGACTTGTGTTTGTCATGATATTTACCTGGTGTTGTTTACTCCTTTGTAACCTGTGTTTAATTGACTGTCCTGTTTAGTGCGTTCCTTCCATTCTCATTCATGGAGTTCTGGTCATTGTGGTCTCTCTCTAGAACATCTTTCAGCAGCCTGTGAAGGGATGGCTTTGTCATCATGAAATTCTTTAGTTGTTCTTTGTCATGGAAGTATTTCACTTCTCCATCAAACTTGAAAGAGAGTTTTGCAGGGTATAGTAGTCTGGGCTGGATTTGTTTTCCTGTAGGACTTGAAGAACTGTGCTCCGTGCTCTCCTTGCCTTCAGTTTGTGTAGAGAAGTTGGCTGTAATTCTGATAGGTTTTCCTTTGAATGTGAGCTCCTTCTTCTCTCTAGCCGCTTTCAGTATATTATTTTTGTGTTGGATTTCTGCGATCTTAACTATTATATGTCTCGGTATGTTTCTACTTGGGTTGAGGTTATTTGGTGTTCTGTATGCTTCGGTGACCTGAATGTTGGATTGTTTCCTCATATTTGGGAGGTTTTCTGCGATTATTTCTCCCCAAATTCTTTTTATGTCATTTGTGTTGACTCCTTCATTCTCGTTGATACCAATTATTCTCACATTGTTCATTCTGGCGTCATCTTGCAGGTAATGGATTATTTTTTCCTGCATTCTCATTGTTTTTAAGAGATCCTTTCTCATCTTTTCACGAGCTGCTCCAGCATCTTCAAGATCTGAAACTCTGTCTTCGCTTTCACTCAGACGGTTTTGTAGACTTGTGATTGATAATTTTAGTTCTTCTATATCTCTTTGACTGTGTTTCATGTGTTCTATTTATTTTCTGTATTGCTCATTCAAGGAATCCATTATATTTCTGATCTCAATTTTTTATCCATGTCTTCTTTAGAGGTAGTTATTAATTCTTTTTCTGCTGTGTTTCTTCCAAGTTGGATTTCCTCTGTATATTTCTGGACTTGTTTCTGTATTTCAGATCCTATGACTTTAAAAAGTTCTTTTTTGATTTCAGAACTATTTCTGCTTTGAGTTCCTCATGATCTTTCTGCTGTTGTTTCTTTGCTTCAGATGCTGTTAATTCATATATATCAGCTGGAATAGTGCTCTCTGCACTTGTTCTGGGTGAGCATATTTTTTCTACCCAATGTTTCTGGAATTTGTTCTTTATTTCAGATACTATGTATTCAGATATTTCTTTTTTAATTTGGGGAATTCTCATTTTATTTCCTCTATAGCTTTCTGCTGTTGTTCCTTTGCTGCTGTATCAATTAATTCATTCATTGCAGCTGAGCTAATGTCCTCTGCCCTTCCTGATGGACTTGAGGTTTCGGATTGCATTTTTCCCCTTCTCTTTGTCATTTTGTATAGCACTGACCTTTGACCTTTGGTGTAGAGCTTTGGTGCAGCTATAACCTTAGCTTGTTATGAGATTTGGGTTCCAGTCTATTAAGTTTGAGATTTTCCAGGTATGCCTATCCTGGATCTAGCTGTTGTGTTCAGTTCCCTTTTTGCTGCAGCTCTTTTGGTTCCCCTGTTGGTTCCTGAGGTCAGCCCTCCTGTGTCATGCAGGTCATTCCTCGGGTGGGCGGGCCTGGGCTTTGGTGGGTCTTCTGGGCTCCCAAAAGGATAGTGGATGATCTTATTCACTGGGTAGGCTGTACTGGGTCGGCCAGCCTGTGCTGGGTCTGGGTCTACAGGCTGTAACCTGAGAAGGCTGGGAAATGTCCCTCTGGTGCAGCAAGCCTGGAGCCCTCACTCACAGGCCAGGCTGTGCTGGGTTTCAGGCCGTGGCGTGGGACCGAGGATTGCTGAGAAATGTCCCTCTGGTGTGGCAGGCTTGGAGTTCTCACTCCAGGCCGACCTGTACTGGGTCTTGGGCTGTGGGGTGGGACCGGTAATCACCTGGAAATGTTTCTCTGGCACGGTGTGCCTGGAGCTCTCACCAGGCTGGGTGTGTGTGTGTTGGGGGGGGACACAGAATCCCTGGGAATTGTCTCTTCAGCATGGCGGGCCTGGAGTTCTACACTCACTGAACTTTTCTGCCCAGAGAGTCGGCGAAATTCCCACTCCTTCAGAGGGCTTTAGGGCAGGAGATCCGGGGAGGTGCTGGTTAGTGGGTCCTGAGGTTTCAGGCCAGTCACTGACTTGAAGGGCTTGGAGGCAGGGATCCGGGTACCAAGCTTTGGAAGAAGCCAATGGGGGCTCTCCCTCAGACTCACCACACTCTCACTGATCTGGGAAGCCTGGTGAGTCGTGCAAATTCCCACTCGTTGGGAGAGCTTGGGGCGGGATCCAGGAGGCTGCTGGAGTCAGCCGCTGTCTCAGGCCAGTCTGGCTGGGAGGCATGGGCAGGATCGAGTAGGCTGCTGGCGTGGATCTTGCTGTCTCAGAAGGTCTCTAGGGTTGGGCGGGCGTGGGCGGGATCAGGAGGATGGCGGAGTAGGCCCCGCTGTCTCTGGCTGGTCTCCAGGGCTGGGTGGGCGCGGGAGGGATGGAGCTAGAATAAGGCTTTTTAGAAAAGAGTGCAGATGACCATCTAGGGTGGCCTTAGGGAGAAAGCCTTGTCCTCATATCTTTGGAAAGCCTGAAGGACTCTCACTCTTTTTGCCACAGTTTTCCTAAAAGTTAATCTAAACTGACTCACAGTGACTTTCATTAGCATATCATTTCTTTTCCTCGTATTACAATCGTCACGTTTAGGCTATGCACTTACTCAAAAAGTTATTTTATAACACATAAGTAATGGTGCCTGATTGATGTACTTCTTTTTTTCACTTGAGATACTAGTGTTTTTTTTTTTCAAAAAAGAATAAAATCCATGATTTTTTCATCTCTGTGTTTAGAAGTTGTTTCTGAGTTTTAATAGTCTTTTAAAGGAGATAGATCTGATTTAATTTAACAAAATACAGTGAAGAAGAAATAAAATCATATGTTAACATTATGGATTTAATCCTGGATTTTTAAAATATGCTTTTTGGGGTAGCTGGAAGAAGAGCAGAGGTCACGGGCTGATGCACAAGGACATCCTCTGGGGCGAGAGCCCCAGCTAGAGTCCAACTGTGGACAGAAACTTCATAGGTCTTGGAAATGTCACCACCAGGAACATGGCTGGTTTAAACCTAAACATCGAGTGAGCTTGGTTTAAGACTGGGAACATGGCAGGCAAGAGACCAGAGATGTCAACCGTCATGAAGGATTAAGGTGAAACATTTGAGCGTTCCCAGGGTGGCCTGTGGCGGAGCCACAGCCTGGTGAATCATGCTGGCGGAGAGGCAGAGCTGGAAGGAGCTACCAGGAAATGGAGAGAAAGCCAATTACAAGCAGGCTCCTGGGATCAGTAGCATCTGAACTTTAGGAGAAGTTTGCGCGGTTTTTTGGCTCAGATCAACAGCTTTTTCAGGTCTGGGTAGCACAACCAGAATATACTGTTAATCTGAGTTTGTTTAACATTTCTAGTTCTGGCAATTTTTCAAGACCATATGGTAAATTTCTTTCTTGAAAAACTCCCTAGGTTTTACAGACTGAAATCGTAGAATATAAAAGAATTTCAAATATCAAATTTAGATCTTTTATATATAGTTTACATATAATCCTGTAGAAAAATGAATGAGACATAAATCAAAATTGTCTGAACTGGGAGACTATATTTGATTCCTTCCATTTTCTTGATACTTTATATTTTCAGTTATCTCTATTAATCATGTAATCACTTCTGAAGCTTAATAAAAATGAAAGTATTAAGATCTCTGATACATGAAACACACATGTATCCCTTACTTGCTTTTAGTTTTCCTTGGATTTAATTTCATTTTATACTTATAAAAACATATTCATTGTATAAATTAACAGCATTCATTGTGGTATTTCCACACACGCAGGCTTGTGTTGATTGCATTTATCTCTCCTACATGGATTCTCTCCCCGTCCCATCCCTCCTCCAATCTTTCTTCTCAATCTTTTGCAGTTTTCCTTTTCCTGAAAGATCATCTTTTCTTTCCCGCCACACACATGACAGGAGCACATGATACTTGTTTTCTTCATCTGGCTTATTGTACATTTCCAAAGGGACTTTTTTTGGTCTTATTTTTACTATTTTCTTTTTTGGTACCGGGAATTGTACCTTTCGTTGTCGGACTTGTTTCATTTCCCAGCAAATGTCATACTCCACACGCACACGTGTCTCATTTTTCCTTATCTGTGATCTACTGGTGGACATCGAGGCCACTTTCGCATCCCAGCTATCGTGAGTAGAGCCGTGGTACACACGGGCATAGTATCCTCTTTGTATGCTGACATCATTTTCGGGGTATATTCCAGGAAGAGGGATTGATGGATTATATGAAGGTGGTATTTTCGGCTTTTTGAGGAACTTTTATACTATTTTTCATGCTGGCTATTCTAGCATATATTTCTACCAGTGAAATATTTCTTTTTCTCCATATTCTCAACAGCAGCTATTATTTATTTATTTTATTAATAATAAACATTGCAAGTGGGGTGAAATAGGAATTTATATTTATTTTTAAGAAATAAATAATTGGAGAATAAATTTGAAGATCCTTATATTTTATTTATTTTTAATACAGCTCGTTTACTTTTTATTGTTATATTTATTTTGTGGTAGCAGGGATCGCACTTGGGACCATGTGCTTGCCTCACTGAGCTATCTCCCTAGCCTTTTGTTTCTTTTTAAAAATATACTTACAACTAAAAAAAAAAAAACCTTTAGCTTTTTGAAAAGTTGTTGATATGCTTTGCACTTCACATGTGAATGCCTATTCTAAGGATAACTCCTAATGTGAGAATATTATATATTTTTAAAATTCAGAGTATGAAACAATTAGCAAATATGTAAAGATATCTATGGGTTAAATTAAAGTAAATTATTTATTTATTTATTTTTTTGTGGAACTGGGGATTGAACTCAGATGCTTGCGCTTGCCAGGGAAGCACTTTTTCTACTAAAGCCATCTCCCTGGCCCCGTATGTTATGTTTGCAGTAAATATTCATGTTGTGGAAGGAGTTCAAAGTAACAATACTGTAGTAGTAAGATAAATATCCAAATAAGTAAGCCAGCAATGCATTCTGCCATTAGATTCATAACAGACTCATAACAATATTCCTCCTGTTTTTGTGTGTGTATCTAAGTCACAGTGAATCAAAATGTTTCTTTCTCAGGCTGAAAGTCCATGTATTGTTAGAATTTATGGGGCACTGTACCAACTGCAGCAGCCAGGGTGAGATGGGACTCTAATTCAGAGACAGAAGTGATAAACTCAAGCAAAAACACACTTGAATAGTTTTATAAACACACCCTTCACACCTGCATTGGCAGGGCATATTATGACAGAATCTAAGCAAGACTATGCAATAAAAATGTTCTTAAAATCCCAGGTTAAAAAAGTCCTACCAAAGTAAATTTCTGAGCACTCATGGAGCACCACGATTTTCAGAAACCCCAAAGAAAGTTGTAGGTTCTATGATGAAGCAAGACATTTGTGCATGGCAAAACAAGACATTCCGCCTTGTAGAACAATTATAGCTCTTCCTGTTTGGGCATACTTATTACTCACACAACCTTTTTCACTTTGTCTGTTGCATCCTTTTTATTTCTGACATTCATTATTTCAGTTTAATTTTCTTATGCCAAGTTTGGTTCATGTTGTAGAATAATTACCATATTCACTATCTCTCAAATGTCTAGAGGCACCTAAGAAATACCTCGCTGGCAACGAGTGCTCAAGTGTGGTGAAGACTCATTGTTTTAAACTATCACTGCTAAAATCAATGAACATTATTAACAAATACTTTGTTACCTCTCAGTTAATATTAATATATAAATTATATTATCTCTGCAGATTTAAAAACTCAGTAGCTATCGCATAGTTTGTTGTCTTAGGAAGTCAATAGCTATAAATTATGTTTTCATACTGAGGTATTGTGCAGTTGGAGTTGTTCAGAACATAGACACAAATGCAGAGATGAATTTGTGCAAAGATGTGAAAAATGAGATGATACGGCCTGGATTTTAGCTTGTTGAACTATACAGACATAGACAGCTAAAAGAAATCATCCCCAGAACTGTCAACAGTAAAATTCTCAAATCTACTCTAAGACTTTGCGTTAATTATCAGTTATTTTATTATATGATTTTGGGAAATATTAAATTTGAACTTTGGAGGAAAGAGGTACTATAGTTCAATTTTCTAATGCATATTTATTAAACATCAGATTATTTCTAAATTGAATGGATCCCCAATTTATTAAACACTTGGAAAACAGAGGAGTTCTGGTTAACACTGGCATGGATGACTATATGAATGTTTAGAAACAACACATTACTTCCCATTAATTATTCACAATTAATGCATGTTAATAAGGTGTTAAAAAGAGAAACTGACTTGGAGGACCAGAGCATTCCTGCTGAACCTTGCATGTGTTCCCCCAACTCCCCAGCTAGTGCTTGAGGCATTTCCTTGGAATCTAGTGTTGAGATAAAATATATCTCTCTGTCTATCCAGTAGATCCCATATAGCTTCCCTCCAAAATGTCCCCCAGTTCCTTCCTTTTGCTCACCAGTGGGACTGCCTTGGTCTTCTGCTACTCTAATCCTGTAACGCTGTAGGGAGCAGGTAACACAGCTACCACTTCCCATCATGAAAACATCAATGGTGGTTGCCAGAACCATGTTAGGTGCCCAACACTGGAGGCTCCTGTGAGTGAACAGCTTTTCTGCACAGTAAAGCACATCTGAATATCTCTGTCTGCTTATGGCCATTGTCTTTTAAATAAATCTACTATCCTGATCCTGAAGGGAGTGATAGCATACAACACCCTCTGTTTATACTTTCTTATACTTTCTCTCACCCTGATATAAAGAATTAAATAAGTGGAGTCATACAGACATGCTTTTAATGTGCATATGTGTATATGAGAGCTTTGGAAGGTGATGGATGCAGTGAGTATTGGTCAACTTTCCCATTGCTATGATGAAACACCTGACTCCAGGAACTTAAAAGAGGCAAAGTTTACTTCAACATACAGTTTGAGAGGTTTTAGTCCAGTGTTGGCTGTCTCAATGGCAAAAACATCACGATGAAAGTGTGTGGTACTAAAAAGGTGTCCAGCTCATGACATCCGGGAATCAGAGAGCTGGGAAGCCTCCACGACCCAATGAACACAACCAGCAGTGTGCTGCACTAACTTAGTTACCTCCCAAGCCAGTCACTCAAGCTGACAACTAAAATTAATGATCGCATAGGTGGTATCTAAACTATAATTTAGTATTCAGTCAAAAATATTCTGCTAAATGTGGAACAAAACTTAAAAATCACCAACTTGTTTTTCAAACAAGTTGATTGCCACCAGAACATAGCTGAAATCCTATTTATGTAATATAGCTGTGTAGCTTGAGTTGTAAATTATGTCACCTACTGAATACTAATGTATATGCAAGTGAGAAAACTATATTTCTTGGGATTGTTAAAATAAAAGATAGTGCTACTAATGTGTTTGGCACTAGTATGTGCTTGGAAAATTTTTAAAAATGGATCTCATCTACTTTCCTAGATAATGAAAATAATTCTACTTAGCATATGCTTTTCACAGGGCTCTTCCACTTTCTTCTCTTTGTTCTTCATTTTCAAAATCAAATCTGTATGTGAGCATATGTTTTATAGAATAGATATATGCATACACACAAAAAAGGAATTTTGAATATATGAAATCATTTCATATGTTTGGGCAGCTATTACTTCCCTTATTATGGAAATAATGTTTTTTAAAATTCCGTGTGTGAAAAGATCCCATTCCAAAGCAATTTTAGCTGCATAAAGTATTTTCAAAGTATTCCTAATTAATAATCTGTAAACAAGGGAAGACACACAGAAATAGTTTGCAGAAATTTTTGTCCTTTTTGTTCCAATTGTTTAGCGTGACCAGAGCAAAGATTTATTCTTTAAAAGTATTTTCTCACAAAATAACCTTTCAGAATGACAGTAAGCTATGAAACCAGGCAAAATAATGGACATGTCTATTTGCATCTTAATTTTTTTTTCAGTTGTTGGTGACCTTTTATGCTATTTTATCCCACTTTATGTTGCAAACAGAAAGTTTCTCAAAGAAATTTCTTGCCCCTTTGCTTATCTGATCATCATATTTTCTCCCTCTTAATCCAAAAATTGACCTCAGATAACTAATTTTGAATAGAAGGCTTCAGGTTTTCACATGATGACTTAAAAGTTTTTATTCGATTGTTTGCAAAAATTATGACTGGAAAATATTTCTGAACTGAGAAAGAAATGAAAATATGGATAATGCTAACAAAAAGTTATGCATATCTTTCCTATTTCTTATAAGGCCACAGCTATTCAGGTTGCTCAGATGTTCATTCTTTCATTCATTTACTCAACATGTATTTTGTGAGCACCTATTATGTACCGGTAATTGATAGACCCTGGAGAGCTGTGACTAGCCAGAAATCGCACTTCACTTGCCCTATTGGAACTTAAAAATTGGAGAAATGAATGCCGATTTTGATCATTTATTCTGCCATTCATTATGAGAAGCTCAAAAATACATTGGAAATGATGCCTTTCTTGTTCCTGTATGTGACTGAGAATCTTACCTTATTCATTATGTTCCTTTTTTTATTTTTTATTTTTATTTTTTTTTTTTATTTTATTGAACTACAAATGTCAATCAGTTTCAAGACACCTTAACCATACAGATTCGATGAATTAATACATTGCAAACTGTTTTCATAATGTTTTGGTATTGTACAAGGTGCACACATGATATTATATTTACAGATATTATTTTAGCAGATATCTCTTATCAGTGAATTAAGAGTGTAGCTGCTTACTTATCTTATTTTTTATACTTGAATTATATCAAAAATTCAATAATTATTTTCCTAGTGGATGACCGTAGTACTAGAAGCCAACATAATATCCTGTCCAACCACCATTAGTGCAGATCTTGCCTCTCCTAGAATTATGTATTCATTATGTTCTTTTCTTCTACTGAAGTCAATTTCACAATTCTGATCTATTGATTGAAACTTAGCTCAGATATGGGAAACATCACATGTCCCTAACATTCACTGGGAAGGATTTTCTAATCAATTTAATGAACAGGATGACTGAGTTTAGTATCTCTTTCTTTCTTTCTTTCTTTCTTTCTTTCTTTCTTTCTTTCTTTCTTTCTTTCTTTCTTTCTTTCTTCCTTTCTTCTTTCTTTTCTTTTTCTGTCTCTGTCTTTCTGTCTTTCTTTCTTTCTTCCTTTCTTTCATTAAAATTTGCACGATTCACACAAGTACTTTCCAGCAACAGTGGTAATATTTAATACCATTCCAGACAGCCTTTAATTTCTTTTTTTATTGCTTAGTTTTGTAAGACAGGATTATCACTGCGAACATGATAAAGAAAGTAGTTTGAACAAAGTTCTTAATTCACCACTGTTTGTTTGCTTTCAATTCAGTATGAAACTGTTAACTTTACAAAAAAGACAACTCAGAATATGGCTAAATCTTTATTTTCATAATCTCGAGTTTCACATATTTCTAAGTTCAAAACTGAAATTCTATATTTCCTCTGATACCTCAGAAAAGTTAGTGGTACAAACTTCTTTTTTGAACTCTTTCCCTTAATGTAGCCTCTTAATTCTTTATGGTTCTAAAAAACAAGACATGAAAAAGCAAAGTCAGATACATTTTATCTTTCATGTATGACAGATGCTTCCTCACCCATGTTTCATGAACATAATCCATCTTTGGAAAACATAGAAATGGGTGTTTCTACTGGCAGTGCCTTATGAAAAGAAGACTGTCTTGAGTAGAAAATCCTTTACAATGAATGCTAGGGGCATGTGATTTGTCAACTTCTGGATGAATAGTAGAAGAATTAGCATGAGGCTAAAAGATACAAAACAGTTCTAAGTATATACATGGCAATAGCGGCCATTGGACTAGAATATGTTCCTGTGGGGCCATTTAAAATTTACCCATTAAAAATATTAGATACACAAAGGCAACAGGCACAATGACTTGAGGGTAGTTTCATTTTTGAGATAGTTTGCAAGGATAGAAGTTAATGTATATATTTTAATGGACAGAAATTAGAGCAAAATAAATGTATTAAATATGGACAAGGAACACTGTGAGGATCTAGCCACCACACTAGTATCAGATACGTTAGTTTTACTGTTACAGGAGAACAGAGATATACAGTTTGTTGGTTAAACCTGATCCTATCTCCTTATAATGCTGGCAGATAGAGCAGCTTTGCCTTTCAGATTTTCACCCAGTTATTTTTAGTTCTTCTGAAGCCTGGGAAATAAGAAATACAACCTCCTTGAAAAGTCTAAGTGGGCCAACCATAGCAGGGCCTCTGAATCTGATTAGATAAAACAACAAAGAGGTTCTGTTGGGGCAGAGGCAGGAAGAGCCAAGGTGGGGGGCAATCTCTGCTTAACTCAGGGGAAATAGAGCCTCAAAGAATCCAAAAGTGGGTGAAAAAAGAAAACATAAGCAATAGACAACTTTCCCACATCTCAGGTCACTCTCTAAATACAGCTAGAAAAATTTCCCCACACTACACTTTTTTATGATTTCTGAAGTATAATAAACAGTATGTGAATGTATGTTTATCCTAAGCACCACACTGAGAGAGATATTCGCTCTGTAGCAGCGCCTGTGCTCCACACTAAACACTTTCCATCCCTCTTATGATTAGAAAAGAAATCAAGGCACGCTGTTGCTTATGAAAATGGATATTTGTTTAAATTTCCCAATATGATACTGGGCTAACTTAACTGCAATCTTTTTCTTTGGTTATGAAAGTGAAAGAGAATCAATCATAGGCATAAACATGAGTAAACATTCACTCCCCAGTAGGGTTAAGAAATAAAGTCAACATCAGTTCTACCATTTGGTTTTTTTTTTGGGGGGGAGGGATTAGTGCGTCAGATTTTAGCCTAACAGATACTGAGCAAATTCTAACCTAGAAGGTGGGAGTGGCTGATTTGCTGACAGTTGTCATCAAAGCTTTTGACAGTGCTCAAATAAGCAACATTATGCTTATCCAGCCTCACCACATTGTAAAGGAAAACAAATAAAAAAGGACCTGGTACTGAAATATGACACTGGACATCTGGCATCTCCAGTGCTTTGTGAGACACTAAAGTGTCCCATATTTCTACTTCACTATTTAAGATGTATGGATCATTTTACATCTCACATTCATTTGAAACTTGAAAATCACTTCAAATTTTTACTTACTTCATTTCCACATCCATGGTTAGAACTGTGGAGAAGTTACGAAGAGGAGAGTAAGGCACTTGATGCGTTTCGTAGGCAGAGGTTAAGTTAGTCCAGCTAAACTTTCTGTTTTCTCTCTGCATTTTTCAATTTCTCTCTTTGCACACCAACACTCTGATTCAGCACTATGTCATGAGCTCCAGTGGCAGACATGTGAGAAGGTTTTAGTGGAGGGGCTGGAGTGTGCTGGAGCCAGGGAATCCTAAGTCTGCAAGGAGAGTTGAGGGCTCCTTGGGCTATGTAGGAGGCAGGGTGAGGTGGCATGGCGGGCTCAGCTCACGTTCCAGCAAGATTTCACTTGCTAGCCGTGATTGTCTGAGAGCAGGTTCCTGCTTTTGTGTATGGTCCCAGGTCCATTGAGGGCAGTGTGCGGCACTAGAATTAATGAACAATTATTTCACTTCTACTTCTACAAACTCAAGAACACTGGTGATAGGCCTAAACGCCATGACTCCATCAGCACCTGATCTAAGACCAGCCTAGCTGAGCTGTTCTGTCTGTTCTGGGCCTTTCTGAGGGCCATGTAGGAAGGGGCCTGGCACCACTTCTCTGGACCACTGTGGTTCTGTCAATCTAAAGATCCTTAAATTTGAACATGGAAATTACATGGTTTCACTATTCCTTTCTGCTCTCTGATTATAGATTCTTCTAGACAAAGATTTTGGAAGATTTCTGGTACTAAAATATTACACATTTTATATTATACTTTCATTTTTATCTGTGGAAAACACTAATACAAACTATGTCTATATTCCTTGTGAAGTATTGTAATATTGGCTGCAGAAACTCTTCTTATTTTTTGGCAGAACCGGGGATTGAACTCAGGCCCTTGCACTTGCCAGGCAAGCGCTTATTCTACTGAGCCATCTCCCTGGCCCCTCTGCAGAATCTCTTGTATGTAAATGTTTCTGTGTTGACAAACTCTCTGAGGTATCATCTTGCATGCCTCTAAGATCAAGTATTGCATTAAGTTCTTAATTACTAATTCAATATATATACACATTTAAATTAGAAATCATGGAACTCATTAACTTATCCTAAACACTATTCACACATATGTGTATGCATATATATATATATATATATATATCGTGATTATTACTTTTCATAAAAGTGTTAAAATTGATTTTTCAGGTATAATACAGAAATGATGACTTTTTAGTCATAGGTTTCCTTATCTTCAAAATAAAATCAATTTTTCTCGGTAGAATTTTTCAGTTTATATTTTCACACATGTTAATTTTTTTATCTTCTAAGAAGTTTAGGTTTATATGCTCCCCACTCCAGGCTTCTGTAGTCTGACACTATTCTTTTGTTAAAGGTTAAGACCGGAAGGTGGCTTCTCAGGGCTGAAACAATAGAACAATCTAAGCCATGCAGCACAGTAATGTACGAATGTGCCCTATAAAGTCCTTGTATCATTAGATAGCACTTTTAAAATCCCCATATGGTGCTCATTTTTTTTTTTAAGGGTCAGAGACTCATCATTGGAGAGCTCTGAAGTGGGGGAGACAGTCTGTCAGGGCTCTGGGAGCCAGAGCAGCTGAGCATTTGATGTCAGGCAGCCACCCACATAGTGCCAAATTCGCCACCATGAAAGGGCCATACAGGCTCTGAAGGAGGGTGTGGAGAATACGACACCTGTCCTTCCATTTATGGCCTTTCTTTCAGCATCTTTCTTTTACTAATCATCTCTTAACTGCACTAGCTCAAGAAATAAACACTGACAGAGATAGGTTTCCAACAGAGGCCTCTCTCCAAAATGCACCTTGAAAATAATACCCAGATTAAGCCCCCAAACCCAGGCTGTTCTCTTCGTTGTTGGAAGCTTTTTGAAGGGGCTCATTTTCTTAATGGGTTAAAAAAGTGAAACATTTTAAAATATGAATTTTATTGCGTGTTTGTCAGGCTCAAAATAATGTTGACCAGCATTTAGGGGCATTCATTTACCACATTGAATGTTTCCATTTTGGAAGTGCTTGAAGTGTGTGTAGGGTAGTTTCTAAAATGGTTTACTAAGGGAAAGCTTTTGCAACCTGACAGCACTGAGTGTAACTCTAGTAGAATGCACACAGAAAAATTCTTCCTAGAGGAAAAGCCAGGTCTTTTTAAGTTCACCATTATTCTTTAACTATTGTGTATATTACCAATTCTACATTCTATAGACCTAGTATGGAGTTCACTTAAGCACCAGAACAAATGCAATGGTTGACTCATCCTTGGGTTTGGATTACATGTGTGGGGCTGCGTTGGGGATGGGGCACTCTGAAATAGCAACACTCCATCAGAAACACAGTGGCACACCTGTGGTCCAAATGGCTGAGTAAGGCAAAACATATGACATCAAAACGCTGGCACTCGTATTAAAGAAAAAGGAAGGGAAAAAGAAGTCAAACTGTTGCAAAGATAAGACAACACCAAGGCAATAATAGACAAAGGATAGAGAGTTTTAATGTATGATGCTCATGAAATGATTCATTGGTCTTTTAACCCCTGCTCCTAAGACATGTTTGCTCTGTCTGATGTCGATGCGGACGCCACATACACACAGTGTGAAAAATTGACAGGGAGGAGGTTCTGTTTTAAAAGGTAAATCATTGTTATAGACGCACACCAAGAACTGGCTGCTGCTTACGCACCCAAAGCCTCTTAAACAGCACAGAGAAGGCAACACAATGGCTTTTTCTGCAGTTTTCTGTGGTAACAGATGGTGTAGATGAAATACTTATTTATTTTTAAAGGAGGAAGCTATAAATTTATATTCAATATTAAAAGGAAAATTCATATAATTGTTTTTCATGTAAAATTTTCACAAATTACCTTTGCATTCCAATGAAGTCTTACTCAAACGTCTTAAAGGAAAGGGTAAGTAGTGTCAATCTGGCAGAGCTTTCACGTTTATCTTCTATAGATAAAATGTAAAGCAACCTTAATAGGCCTTATTCTAAAGGTGTAGTTACCTCTCTTTCCTTATTTGTAAGAAGTCATTTTTGAATGTGAAAAGTCATAAGCAAACAAGCTTAACAAAACTTTTGATAGATAAAAGTTAAGTTATATCTATACAAAGATTCATTTTTAGTCCCCAACTTTGAGCTTTTGCTCACTGAGATTTGTTTTCTTTTCCCTAAGCTTATCTGCAAAGATTTATATCATTTTATATTTGTCATGCAGACAACATGACACAATGTCACCCATTAGACTTTATTCTCATTTCTCTCAAATACTGTAGCTGTAAAGGGTTGCAGTGGATTTGTGCTTGAATTCGTTGCCCTTTATCCTGTGCTCTTTGTGCCATGTCCCTGAGATAGCAGTGTTGGAGTTCTAGCACAGCTCCTTGGTGTGCTCTGAAACATGGGAGTGCACTTAACAGCAGAGTAGGAAAATACTACTTTTTAGTAACTCTGTGCACACTGGACAGTCTCAGGCAGAAGACCAAGATTTGGCATTAGATACTTTCTTTTCCCTTTATGAAAATATTGTAAGAGAAAAGATTATTAAAACTTTTTAATTGTTGTTGTTGGACACTGAGAAAAAATGCTCACAACCTCTAAATTGAAAGCTTGGTGTTACCGCAGTCTTTATTGCAAAACATGTGGCTGGCAATTGAGAAGCTGGGAAAAATCATGTGGATTAAAGGAAATAAATTAAGAGTTGAGTAATATAAATCTTGAGAGCTCATTGCACCTGGAATCATTTTCATGCTAGTGTGTGCAATTGGGGTTTCTCCTCTTTAAAGTACCCTAGCTGCAGGCTGAAAATTGCTATTTTGAGTCTAGTACTGTACATAGCTTTCATTGGTGACTAAAAATTTCTTTTCTTGTTGAGATTCTCAAGAAAAACAAGGACATGTTTTGGTAGACATTTCCAAAATTTTCTATGGTACTTCTTTGATCTTAGCTGGATATTGTCTCCTGTAGCCTATGTTTTATAGTATGGAGAACTGACACATACTGCTCTGTTAGAGGCAATTTAGGCATGGTGTCAAAAGCTTTGGGGCATTTGAAGAGAAATTGTTTTCAGGATGCTAAGCATTCTTAATTTATTTGTAGAACAATAGAAAAAACTTTGGGTTGAGGAATAAAATAAAAAAGCAATAATATTACTACTTCTGAACTCCTACTCTATCATTCCATTCTGCCAAACATTGTACGTGTATTATTCAATAATATGAACATTCATTGAGCATTGAATTTGTACCAAACTGGATGAAGCTCCTTCAAATATATGAACTCATTTTGAATCTTCATGAGATTATAAAAGCACATTGTTATATCCATTTTATAAGGAATCTGAAGCTGACAGAATATAGAGCTCTGAATCTTTGCACTGCACTACATCCTCATATTGCTTTCTCAATACTTGTAATAACCCACAAAGTTAAGCATAATTATCTCTTTCTACAAATCAGTAGGCAGAAGCTTATAGATTTAGTAACCTGCCTAAAATCAAGCAGCTGGAAAATAGCAGAGCAAGAATTCAATCCAGGACTAAGTAATGTCAAAGCTCATGTTTACCTATCACAATAGGTAGAAGGCTAAGTTACCACCTTTGGAGAATGTATCTTACAAACTTGAAGCTGGGAAGATATCTGGGGCTATAAACTGAAACGCTATGACCAGAGCCCTGAAGCCTTCCCTGAGTTGTATCCTGTACAGATGGTTCGAATTGTCCTTCTTGCCCATGCTGCAAGGTCAGTGCTCAGAGTGAACTGAGAATCTCAGAACAGTTTGCTTCCCAGAGTGGACATGCTCTTCATGGCAGGCTCTTTAATGGAATCCCACTGGGACTTCCACATAGCACACATATTTGCAATGCCTTCTCCTGCCTCAGGCTACAGGGAGGCTTTGTAGTTAGAACCTAGTTCATTTTAGAGTCCCATCTGCTCTTTGGTGGATCACATTGGAGAAAGTGAACTATAGATTAACCTTCAAGCCAGAAATATTTTCATGGTTCTCATTTCCATAAGGTCACCAGAGTGTATGAGAACAGAATGCTTTGCGGAAGTTAAAATCTATAATGTTAGAAGTATAGTATATTTTCTAGTTCTAACTATATCCCTTCAGATGTAGCTACATATTAGAAGCAGCAAGTAAGGATCAGTGAATGAAACATCCCACTGTTCTTGTGGCAGTAGGTTAAACAGTAAAGACATATTTCAGGCTTTTGATGTTCTATTCTTCAGAAAAAAATCTATCACTTATGTAGACATAATGGCTTGTATTCTGAAGCTTTCTGTCAACTTGGAGGTTTACAATGATTAAATAAAATTAAATTAAATCAAATGTGCATGTTGCTGAAATCGAGCCCACAAGTTTGCATTATTTTCTGAATTCAAGGGCTTCGTAGAGTTTGTGTCCCTCATTGTCTTTCTTAGGAAGATCTCAGTTATTGAGTATCAAGCCTCTTCTCTCTTGCAAGGTAGAGAGCAATGTATCTACAATTGGAATCTGGCAAATGGCCCTAAGTTAGGTGACATGACTTCTGTATAGTGTCGGAGGGTTATGAGCCTACCATGGACAACTCTGAAATCTTTTGAGTCAGAAACAGTTGACACTGAGTCTGCAACACATAGATGAACTTCAGAAGTTCCTCAGCCTCTAAAACTGAATGCAAATGTTCATATTTGTTAATTGTGAGTGAAATGAACCATTTTTCCAGATCTCCCCAGAAAACAGATGACTGAGAGACACATAGAAATCTCATTAGCCTTATCTTCTTCCCAGACAGAATTATTTCTAATAATGGAAAGCAACACAACAGTAAAAAAGTATGTATACAAGCTTCCCTGTTTTTACAAAAGTCATTTTTATTAGTAATGTTATTTTGCGTGCCAAAAGTATTGTGTATCAAGAATATGTTTACTTCCTTTTGATCGGCAAAGGTTAACATCACAAAATTCTCAGAATAATGGATAATATATAGAATGCATACTATCATTCATTCATTCATTTTTATTTTTTTGAGACACCTCACTATGAAGTGTAGGTGGGCTTGAGCTCACTTTGTAGCCCAGGCTGGCCTTGAACGTGCAATGATCCTCCTGCCCCTGCCTCCCAAGTGCTGGGATTACAGGCCTGCACCACCACACACTGTGCCACTGGCCCCCTTTACTCACTTATAAGGCTGATTTAAAATGTATTCAATGATATTTTTGAGGAAAACTGTTTCAAATGACTCACACATCATTCATAAAAAGCTACTGCTATGTTTTGGATATAGTTTAATATCCAAGGGTTCATATGGTAGAGACTCATTTCCTCCCATGATGGTAAGGAGTTGCGAGTCTGAAAAGGTGGGATTACAGGCACACGCCACCATACCCAGACTCAATTTCCTTCTCAGGGTGCCCTAGGCGTTGGGCCTGCATGGTTACTCTGGGGATTAAACCCCAGACACTATGCTCTGCCTAAGCAAGCGCTTTAATCCACTGAGCTAACTGGCCAGCCTTCTCTGCTTAGTTCTTGAGTGAGGGTTGCTGTAAAAAAGCAAGACAGATTCTACACAGTACAAGAATCTATTTCTTCCTATCAGAGTGAGCTGAAGGCATAGTTCTATGTACTGCTTAACATTTACCACAATGCCTGATATGTAGTAGATACTCAAAATTTAACATCTTGAATAAATTTCAGCTTACACTTTCATAGTTCCTTAGGCCTCCAAAATCTTAATTTGCTATCTTTATTTTATTGTGATCATGTAATTTTTCAAAACAGAAACTATGGAACACTGTTTTTAAGCCCCTGTATTATAGTTTGAAGACACAAGCAATAGGAAAGAGAAGAGTTACTGGCTGGGATGGGCCCAGTTGTATTGGGTTAGAAGAAGTCTCCAGTATGATTTCCAAATTCAAGTGGCTAGTTTCCAAAACTAGGGAAAAACATTCAGTGTTAAAATCAGTATAGTAATTTTATTCTAGGAATATAACTAATCCTATTGACAAAAGACTAAGAACAATAGTACCAAAGTATTAATTTATAACAAGACAGAACTATTTTATAGAGCAGTCACTTCTTGTTCCTAATAATTACATCCTTTTCCATCTTTATGGGAAGCAAAATTATAACTGGATAGTTGCTTGGTAAATATGAAAACAAAAGGAGTATAAATTGAATAATTACAATGACTGTCATCAACAGCTGCAGTAACTAATAAAAATTACATCTTTTAGCATTGAACTCTTACTATGTGCCAGGCACTGTGCTAATTTACATAAGTTTACACTGATACATGGTAAAACTATTTTACAGATCAGCCTGTTACAGCAAGCAGAAACAACAAAACAACACCCAGGGCTTGGAGACAGGTTTATTTATGTGAGCGGACACTGGATAGGATCATTCCCGGAACACCAGGCTCTGATTTCTGGTGGCTTGAGACTTATATAGCATAAGCAAAGAGGAAGTACAGAGGCAGGACGGCTTGTCAACTGGGGGTTGGTTTACACAACATGCATCACAGTTACCAGCCATTTCTAAGGGTTAGGAGCAACTGACACTGGAACAACTGGGCAACTGAGAAACTGAAGTATGATGACGGAGAAGCCACTGTATGTTCCATCTGCCCTCCTCTTAGTTTCTGCAGCAAATTGTTGCTTTTATGCATGACTTTTAGAGATAAGGCCTAACTGGGAAGAAGTAACATTTGGGTGGTCAGTGGTCCCGGGATGTGGTCCAGCCAAGCTCCCAAGATTGTGTTATTACAGGATTTTTTTCCTAAGTTGCTTTTTTAGGAAGAGGCATAATTAAGGACTGTCTGTTCTGTAACATTACTCTGGCAAGGTATGGAGGAAGTTAATCTGATTTAGGAGAGTGTCCGAGATCAAACGAGATCAGGTGTGTTCAGGATGATATGGCCACAGACAATGTCTGTGGTGCCTTGGACACTCAGAAAATGTTGGTCAAGTGTTTGATTGATTGTTCTTATTGCCTTGGTCAAATGCTCATACAGTTTAAGGCAACTCCGCAGCCCCCCCAATCCCCCCCAAAACTAAAAACAGCTGGAAGGGGGTGAGAAAACAAGGACTGGGTTAAGCATGATCAAGGTCAATTAACAAAACCCACAGCTATCAGGTGTCAGAGAAGCATGGACTGGGGTAAGAACCCTGAAAAGACACATAAATCAAGGGGAATAGGTACAGAATAATCTTGTGAACAATATCCTCAGGCTTCATCCATGTGTGCACTGGCTCTATCATCTTCAGAAAGAGTGAGTCTTGGAGGAATTTTCCATTTAAAGTTTTCAATAATCTAAGGCTGGATTTCTGAAAGTTGTAGAGGTAGTTAAAATGGGTTATATATGTGGGCAGGGATGTCTTTAGATGTAGCTGGTCTTTTAACTCATTTCAAGCTGCTTCTGTAGGGTTGTGTTTTATTTTTGTATAATCTATATATCTTCAAATGGGAAGAGTCCATTGCAATCCATGGGGTCAAGGCCAGTGATACAGATGCTGAAGCCTTAGTTGGCTGCATGGACACAGGTGTCAGCACTGAGCCTTGATCTTTCAGGACAAATGGTGTAGTAAGGTCCTGCTCTGATCATCTGGGAATACTAGATTTTCTGGCTGGGGTTGATGTTTCCGTCATTTGGGTCCCTGGAGAGGCCTTAGATCTCTGGACCAGATTATTCTGTATTATTGGTAGCAGGTTTCCAAACAGCATTTTTCTGTGCAGATCATACTTTCAAGAGAGTTTTGGCCAAAATAGTTTTGTCCTAGGTGATCACAGCATATCTAGCCTGTGGGACTTCCTTACTAACAGAGCTACCTCTATCCTTAAACAGGGTGTACTCAGTATCTGTCAGGGAGTCCTTGTGTGGAACAGTACATCTAAGTACGGCGTGTGGCTGCTAGACAGCTAGGTCTTAGTCTAAGGTGAACTTGTCAGGGTGTTTGATCAGAAGGACAGTGGCTGTTAGAGCATGGAGGTGACGGTGGGGAGGCAGCCCATAGAGGCCATTGCGTGCGGCCAGGGACTGGCAGTCTGAGTAAACATCAGTGTTTTTATTGAAGCCAGAAACTTGAAGACATTTTTGGAATTTCTTCCTTGCAACCAGTTTCTGTCAGATTTTGTAGCAGAGTTTTTGTGTCTTTCTAGCATGCAGCTTGAGTGTCATTAATTGGAGGACAATCATGGTGACACTGGACATTGGTAGCTTGGAGATCTTGAACTGGCTTTACAGGCAGGAGAGGGGGCACTTTTTGAAGGAGGTGGGGTTGCCTTGAAACAGAGTTCAATAACCAAAGGACATGATTGATAGCAAGCCCTGGGGGAGGGTTCTTTGCCCATACTTCTTGGAAATGAGTCTTCCAAAATTTCAGGATATGATTATTAGACTGATGGAGGTGCTTTTTTTTTTTACTCCAGAGGCACATTCAGAGTCAAAATCAACTTTATGATCATAGACCTAAGTGTCAGAGAGGCCAGTCATGTCCTAGGAGAGTTACAGGGCACTCAAGAATGTACAAGAATTCGTGTTTGATAAAGTGTCCACCAATTTCACAGGATCTTCTTTGGAAGAAGTTTTCAGTAGAGGCTCCAGTGGGTAACTTGAGTAACTCTACATGTGTTTATTGGCTTCTTGCCTTCCTCTTTGAGGTCTTCCAGGAGATCAGTGTGGTACTGATCTAAGGCTTCATGACCATCTGTGACACTGCAGCCTCAGTTTGGCCATGCTTAGAGGAGGACTGTGTTCACCCAAGCATCAGGGTCAACCAGTGATGGGGACTTTTGCCTTTAAACAGGCTTGGGCTCCATCTGTGGCCAAATGTAGGTAACAAATTGGAACTGGTTCAGTTGGCTGGAAGTAAGCAAGTCAGGAGCAGCAGGTGCAAGTGAGGCAGCTGAGGAGGGTGCCAAGGCAGGATTCTCAGAAAGAATGGCCTCTTCTTTCTTTCTTTTTTCTTTGAGATGCAGGGAGTGGTTTGATTTTATTTTTTAACTCTGTGAAAGCTCCTTTTCCTGCAGGCGGGGATGATAGGTTTTAACTACTTAGCTCCCATCCTATCTTCCTACCATGTATATTGTGTATTCTTGAATGATACTACAATAGACAAAGGGTGTGTGCCCCTTTGAGAGAAACTTTTCAAAGATGCCTAGCTGGCTGCTCCTTGCTGGGACATAAGTGTAACTTAGCTAAGGATGGTGCAAGGCTTCCACTGACAGTGCCATATGTCAGCCACCATGGAGCCACAGGTCAGGACCAAATCAGCCACTGAGACCAGTGTTTCGAAGTCCCGGTGCACAAATGGAGCAGCTATTGCTTACACTGTCCTTTCTGCTCACTCACACGTTCATTTAGCAGACACTCAGAGGTTAAACATTCTAATCTCTCTTGCCTTGAGGGTGACCTTAACTAGCAAGAGGTAATCAAACTCTTCTGTTTCAACTGAGCAGAACTGACAGACTAGTTGGGGTGTCCATGGAGTCTTACCAGAATCAGGCAAGCACGCAAGCATGCAAGCAGTCAGATAAATTGTGTCCTCCTCTCTTTGGAGTACAATGTTAGCCATTCGAGTGAGAAGCCAAGAGTTCTGAGGTGACTTGAATTTTGAGGGTGCGCTTTCCTGTCAGGAGAGGCCCTTAGTCCATCTGCAAGGGCCATGAGCAGTGACCAAAGAGGTCAGCATGTTCAATTGTCTTGGTTGACACGTTAGATGCAATGACAAGTGGAAACACTGAAATGACACTGAGGATTTGGAGGCACATTTATTTACATTGATGGGCACTGATTAGGATCATTCCCAAAATATCAGGCCCTGATGTCTGGTGACCTAGGGCTTATCTGGGATAAGCAAACAGGAAGCACAGAGGTAGAATGGTTTGTCAATTGGGGATCAGTTTATACAATATGTATCATAGTGACCAGCCATGCATCACAAAGATCAAAGAGACAGGAACAACTGAAACTGGAGCAGGAACTATTACCTGGGCAATTAAGCAACAGGGGGTCATTTTCTGTTATAAGAATAGTTAAGTGAGTTATATAAGATCATATGTAACTAACAGGTTATAGAGCTAGAATTTAGGCAGGGGTCATTTTAAATCTAAGACTCATGTGGTTTATACTGCTTTACCTGAGGGTGATGTCTCCTGCATTAGAGGGTATTATAGAGAAGAATTGCTCTTTTGAATAATGTTAACATTGTTCTGTCAATAGTGATTAACAGCAAGTCTCTTTTTTAAAAAAATTACATTATCTTAAAAAGTGAAAACAAAAGCAAAGACAAACAGCAGATACAAAGACAGAAATGGTAACGTAAACAATACGTGTCAGATTTTCAAAACAAGAATAGCATATTAACAATGGTTGTGATATAACCTGTTTTTATCATCAATTCTCTTTCCTAAGATTTCACTGGAGACAAATACCTCATTTTATCAGAAATATCACTAAGACCGATTGGCATACAGTAAAGTCTGAGTATCTTATGGAGTTACGCAGCTGAATTCTGATAGTGAAGTCAGGTCTATTTTTGAAGTTTAACTTCCAGAAGATAGATGGTTCCTCATTTCCAAGTTTCAAGTTATAACTTCTCTTATATTCTCAATCTTGAGCAAACTTCAGAAATGATCAACACTAGCTACACAGTAGAAAGACATTGTTTTTGAAAACAACATTATGGGGCATAGTGATGGATCATTCAGACCTTGTGTTAAACAAATACCTCAATAGGTAATTTAAATATAAAAACTACTTTATCCTAATGTATAGCATATATATATCCTACAATATCCAGACATAATGCTGATGTTCTCTCTCTGAATTTTTTAGTTCAATTATTTGGTGGTAATGATGTGTTCACAATATAAAGTTCAATTGGCTTTATTTGTGAGGTCAAATTTCTTTCATTTTTCAGCATATTCATAATACCTTCAATGTAGGTTTTTCTATGCCTTTGTTCAACCATTCATTGAAAACTTTTGGGTCTTTGGATGTGTAAGAAATATCTGGCCTCTAGCCTTTCAAGGTTAGTGAGGACTCAGGACATAGGAGAACCTGGACCGTAACATCCTGTAACTCAGTTGTGTCCCAAATTTTCTGATCAAGGAGATTATGGGGCCACAGGGGAAAGTGATCATTGATGTAGAGTGTGTGTATGAATGGCGATGGAACAGATATGTCTGACAAAAGTAAACAAAAAAGGGGATATAAATGGACCATTTTGTAGTGGGAAAAATATATGTGTGTGTGTGTATATACAAAATAGCATAAATATAAAGCTATCTTCTCTTAGTTCAGTGAGAAGAAGGTTTTGAACTAATAATGTTTAGACAAGATAGCATGTCTGTATCTTGTACTAGGAATGACTACTACAAAGACAATATGCAATGTATTAATTATCATTACTGTACTACTAATCTGTTTTGAAACTATCTGATTGCTACTTCTTTCTCAATAAAATTATTAAAATATTAAAAAAGTTATATTAGTTTACAATGTTAAGATATAAAAAAAGGAATATCTGGCCTATTTTCACAGAGCACAAATTGGAAAATATTATTTTTATTAAGTAAATTCAGATATACTACAGATTTCTATTCAACATTTTATAAATCTTAAATATTAATTACTAAGATTTGAGATACATTTTTTTAGTTATGGTCATGTCTTTGGTTACACTTTTGATTTTCTCATTGTGACTCATGAGAAACTTTATGGAAAAATAAAAGTAGAGGAAAAATTAGGAGGCAACAAAATTAGCATTATTTTGTGCAGACAGATTACCAATAGGGTGAAGACAAGAGTCTTATGCTTTCTTTAAAAAAAGGAAAGTGGGAAATGAAGTAATGGAAAATTGGGGGTCTTTTGTAACTATTCATTTAGTAGGTAAATCATTCAAAAAGTATGTGTACCAGGACTGCCTAAGCCTCCTGAAATATAAAGATGTATTGAATTGAAGAATCTTGCAGACCAGGGGATGGGGACTTTACAGATGTAATTATTGTGCAGTGTGGTCAATGCTGAGAAGGTTACACAAAGTTCACATGGAGTCTAACACCAATATTGAAGTGGGGCTTAAAAAGTGGCAGAGAGTATAATATATACTATGATAGTTCTTTAGGAATTATGAGCATTTTTGCATGGGTTGTTTGTTCAGCAGTCCCTATGCACTTTGAGTTAGGACTGATTCTATCTAATAAGCAAAGAAACATAAGAGATCCGCCCAATGTCATCTTAACTAGGTCCATGTCCCGGTCTTCTGTTTTCAGATCCCTTATATTTTTCATGACACAATCTTACATTCATGCATTTAAATATGATGGAACTAGTGATAATTACATGTGGGGAGAACCTTAATGCTATTTAATATATTCTCTTTAAAAAGATAAAATATTTAATAATTTTTTTCTCAATAATTTTATTGAAGAACAAATAGCAATGAGACAGTTTTGAATCCCATTAGTAGAACAGATTCAATAATTAATGCATTGCATTTTGTTTTCTTAGTGGTTATAATTTTGGACAGGAAAAAAATTTTCAACATTTTGGAAGTATTTTCCATTATTCTTATGTCAAAGTTTCAAAATTGTGAATTGCCTAATATATTTTATCAATATTGAAGACTGATGAATAAAATATCTGCTCGTCAATGCCTAATCTGGGGAATAGAATTTGTCCTGCTTTTGAAATATTTAAAAATTCCTATTCCTGGTTAAAGGTTAAAATTTGTATCATTGGTTTCCCTTAAAAATATGTTTTCCAACTTATGTCCTGTGTTATTATAACAAATAAAAACATTAAAAGCCCTGGGCAAGCTTTTTCCTTCAGATAAGCACTGTGCTACCAGAACATATGATATCATATTTGGCTCCAATGTTTGGAAATGACAAACTATAAAAGATGACAAGTTCTACTAGCCACGTCATAATAAGGGATGAAGTTTAAAACAAGACTGGCAAAATAAAGTTTGAGGAAACTGACTATTTTTTAAATTGTACATTTATCATGACAGTTTTGGGGTTAATCTCTGGAACCAGCATAAGGATGAATGAGGTAATATTTGCACATGTTGTGGATAAGATAACCAAAAGTGGGGGGCATTTCCAGGCTAATGTGCAACTGAGATTATGTGCTTGATGGCTGGAAATTATTGTGTGGTTAGGATAATAAAGGGTTCAAAAACACTGCTGCTGGTACAGTGGTGAGAATTCCTGTTGGAGCCAAAGCTTTCTGAATAGGGCATGGAAAGAGGAGACAGAAAAAGGAGCGGCACTGAGCCTTATAAGAGAAAGACTTAGGAAGCTAGCAGTGGGAGGTAAACTACCCAACTCCCTTGTAGACCTGAAATGATGAGTTGGTAATTAAACCTTCACTTAAAAGTGAAATCTGATGATAAAAAGCTGACTTAATGCTGTTCATGTGTACATTATGATATGGAAAGAGATTGTAGCTCTGATTTCCATCTCTCACTACCCAGATGTTATTACCATTAGAGTCACGTTCAGAGGATTCATTTGGGCCTACTTTGTTTTATTCTGTGGCTTTGAGGACGATGAAAGAAAGTGGGTTTGTGCTGGATGTGTTGACTGAAAAGCACCATTAATTTCATGTCTCCATTGTAAAAAGCACTTTTAAAGTGTGCCAAGGCATTTTAAGTGTTTCAACAACATGCTTTTCTGACAATAGAGAATCGGGTACATTTTCATGGTATCAATAAAAATATCATAGTAATTTACAGGGTTGAACTGAACCCTAAGTTGAATCACAATGAAGCTCCTTCAGAGCTAATAGCAATTTTAATTTTTTCCTGGGCCACTGAGATTGGAATAAACATGAACTGCGATTGTCTCCATGATCTGAAGTCTCAGTTGCCAGGGGGCTTAAGTTTTATGGAGGCACTCCACTTTTGAAACTCACTTCTCCGCACACAACAGATCCCAGATTTATAAGCTTTGAGATTCTAGAAGGAAAGAAGAAGGCATATTTGTTTCTTTCTTATCTGGTGTAGGAGTCTGACTGGTATTAGATGCTATTACTGGCTGAGAAGAACCATTGTTTGTGTCTCAGTTTTGTATTTGGGCTTTCAGACTTGGCAAAGGGCTGTCTTTGAATAGCTAAACAAATAAACAAAGTATTTTCAGGATCTGCTGACATTCGATATCCTATTCTTCTCAAACTTTGCCAGATGCAAATAGCAAGAGCCAATTATTCTAGTTTCTGTTCAGTTCAGACTCTCTTTAGAGAATTGTATTGGTAAGGATCCTGTTCCTGATTTTTTGTATTACTGTGTCTGTGGCCATATGATCCCATAGCTGTTTCCCGAAGATCTAGTTG
Source organism: Ctenomys sociabilis (assembly GCA_004027165.1). Taxonomy (NCBI): domain Eukaryota; kingdom Metazoa; phylum Chordata; class Mammalia; order Rodentia; family Ctenomyidae; genus Ctenomys; species Ctenomys sociabilis. The sequence goes on from PVKA01024007.1 coordinate 29,570, forward strand.
CATATGGCCACAAGACAGGGACTTTTTGGCTTAACTCCCACTGTCATGCTTAAGGGGCACTTTCACATTAATGTCACATTCAAAGCATGATGGTACATATTCCAAGATGTTTGAGAGTAATTTTCTGACTTGAAATTATCTATGATATTATGGAGACATTTATGAGTACATATGTCATATTTCAAGTCCTTACTCTAGGAGAAATAGTGACTGAGGCACTAGGGATGGGGGAAGGAGACACACCTGGGCTTTTCAGTTCAGGTGTACATCACAGTAAATGTGGCTCTGCCATTTCTTGATTCAAAGCACATCCTTTCCCTCTTGGTTTCCATGTCTGAATAGTGGGATAATTGGCAGTCACTTTGCAATCGCTTTGTAAACAGCTGATAGAATTCTATGTGAAAAGTGCTCAGCACTGTATCTAATATATGAAAGATGCTAAAAAAATATTAGTTCTTTCCTCCAAGAAGCAGTAAGGGATCTATAGGTGGGGAGATAAATGAATGCCCTGAAAGTAAGTGGCCTTTAGGGAGCATATTGCAGGATGTGTAGTGTGCATGAAGAGATTCTAGGAAGACAAAATTCTTCACAGTGCTTTTTTCCTTATAATTTCATGTAGAGGAAGAAAAGAATAGTAAATTATAAGGAAAGAAGCATGTTGAGGGAGTAACATGAAGATCAATTTGACCTGGCTAAGAGCATGCAAGAGAACTCTACATAGGGCTGGGCTATAGATCCAAGCCTTGTGGAGCCACCAGCTGCACTGGGAAGAATTTTCAAATTTCATGAAAAAACTATCCATGGCACAATGTATTGAACTAGAGGGACAGTGAGCTGGCAGCAGTATTTTCACTGGATGACAGCAAGGAAACACAGAGGCTAGGAAACGGATGCAGAGAAGCTTTGAGCAGCTCAAAAGAGAAATAATGAAGGTTTACACTGCAGTGGCTGGAGTCTGGTAGCATAGTCAGCCTCTGAAAAGAGTGTGTTTAATGCAAGAAAAGCCATTGAGTAAATATAGATAAAAAGAGGTATGGCAAAAGAAAAATAAAAAAGAATAAAAGATAAATGAACATGGGAAAGCAAGTGAAAAGTGAGAAGAGAAAGAAGTTTTAGAACAGCTTGAGCTCATTCACTAGAGGGGATGTGGAATTGTAGCCATTAAAAAATTAGATTAACACTTCCCTTCTTTTGTTCTTTACCCTGAAGCCCTCACCCCATGCATGATCCTTAATAAATAATACTTGACGAAGATGGTGGTGATGGGTCCCCTTCATGCTAATCCAGGCAGTATGCAGTTTATGAATGGATTGGGCTCCAAAACTCTGTTGCAAGCCAGTTGTTTGGCTATTGGAATATATTTTTCCTTTGAGACAATATAACACTCGGTGGTTAAATTCTCAAACTACTTCACAAAAGGCAATTTAATCTGCAACATGTTGGAATTATAGTGCTAATGTACTGCAGAATAGTAATTCCTTATAGACATATTATATACTTCTTGATGGTTTGCAAAGTGCTTTTGCATACAATTTGAAACATGGATAATCTCTGCATAATATTTTTTCCATGGAAAAAATGTGTTCTAGGTTTTAAATGCGGAGGTCAGTTATGCATCCTCCACCCACTCTGGTCACAGAGAAAAGAGTTGGCTTCGCAGAGGGGAGTTTCCCACACTGCCCTTCCCATGAACAATCACTCCAAGAAAAATTCTAAAACGGGATCAAGGCCATGGGATGAGCACAGGTCAGAGCAGGAGGGTTCCACAGTGAGCTGAGTTGTGGCTGGAGCATTTGAATTGAGAAGAGTGAGTTTGAATTTAGATTCTGCCTCCTACCAGCTCATAGCCTATGCTCTATCTCCCTCTATGTATAAGGGTAATGGTACCTGCCTTGTGGGGTTTTGTGGTGTTAGTGATGAGATGGTGTGTGAAAGAGCAAGGAGCACAGTATACACAGAATGGATGCTCAGAATGCTCGCTGGTGAGTCAGAGCAGGGAGGAGCCCTGGTGGGGCTGTGGTCTCTGGGCAAGAAGCCAGTTCCAAGAGGAAGGGGACCCAGGTACTGGTGAGGGACCCCAGGTACTGATTTCCTTAGACAACAGTGGCAACATTAGCATTTGTTTTTCTGCATTTTTTTATTTTAAAGAGAAAAAAAACAATAAAAATGAAACAAAATTTCTAAACAAGATAGTAGGAGAGTAATAATGTTCAGTACATTGCTTATTGTTGCCTTCAAAGTAGTTGCTCAGATTACAAGATATAGGCATGAAAATTTGGTGAAATGATAAAAGTACCAACTTTTCTAGTAGCAATTAGTAGCATGGCTAGCTTAACATACATACAACCCTTTTCCCTTTTCCTTTTCTTTTTTTCTCCTTTCCCATATCCCAGTTTTTCTTTCCTTTCAGTTTCTTCACATTTCACAATATCCCTAATGTACATTTTTGATCTCATTTACTCTTTCAGCTTCTTCCACTAGGGAAACAATATGATGTTTACAAGTGTAAGGCTGATTTATTTCACTTATGCTTGTGGCCTTAAGTTGTATTCATTTATCTATAAAAGTCTCATTTTTGCCCTTCTTTATATCTGAATAGTACTCCATTTTTAAAAAAATACTACACTTTTTATCATCCATTCCTCAGCTGGTGGGCATTTGGGTTACTTTCAAGATTTAGCTATTCTAATATGTGCTGCCATAATCATGGGGGCACATATCACTGTGGTATGATGTTTTAAATTCTTGTGGGAAAATAGCCAGAAGGGGACTATTTGGATCAAGTAGAAATTCTATTCTTAGCTTTTTTGGGAATCTGCACACAGATTTCCACAGTGGGCATACCAGTCTACATTTCCACTAACTGTGGAGAAGGGTTCTTTTCCATCCCAGCCCATCCAACATTAGTTGTTGACTTATTTCTTGATGATAGCCATTCTTTGTGGAGTGAAATGGAATCTTAGTGTTGTTTTAATCTCTCTCTCTCTCTCTCCCTCTCTCTCTCCCTCCCCCTTTCTCTCTCTGTCCCTGTTTCTCTTTTCATTTATGTATTTGGTGCAAGGTCTCACTATGCAGCTTGGACTCACAGTAATCCTCCTGTCTGCAGCCCTCCCAGCACTGGGATTACAGGTGTGTGCCACATTGCCTCAACTCATTTGTGGCTCAGCGTACCCCAGAGGTCGGGTTGGAATGGTACGTGGGCCTGGGGATCGAATCCTGGTCCCTGCACTTGCCAAAGCAGGTGCTTAGCCCACTAAGCTGTCTTGCTGGTCCCAATTTGCATCTCTTGAATGGCCAGTGATGTTGAACATTTTTCATATATTTATTTGCTATTTGTATTTCTTCATTTCAGGTGCCTGTTTTGTACTAGGCCTTTGAATTTGGAGAGTCTGAAGTTTTTCAGTTCTTTATATGTTCTAGATATAAGCCCATTGTCTGAGGGACTGTTGGCTAAAATTGTGTCCCAGTTAGTGGGTTGTGTTTGCCCTCTGTTGGTGATTTCTTTTCTTATACAAATACTCCTTAATAAGATGATATCCCAGTTATTAATTATTTGGAGTAGTTCCCATGAAGTTTGGGGTTTTGTTCACAGAATCCCTGCCTTTACCTATGTATTTGAGATTTCTACCTACTTTTTCTTCTAGTGCATTCAGTGTTTCTGTTTTGATATATTGACTTTGGACTATTTGGGATTTAGTGCAGAGTGATAGACATAGGTCCAGTTTTAGTCTTTGCTATGTAGGGTGTAAGGTTTTCCAGCACCATTATGTAAAGACACTACTTTCTTCCAGTGAATATGTTTGGCCCTTTTGTCAAAGATAAGGTGGCTGAGCATGTTGGTAGTTGTGTCTGTGTCTTCTAATCTGCTCCACTGATCCTCAATTCTATGTTTTAGCCAATGCAATGCTAATTTTATCACAGTAGCTTTGTAGTACAATTTCAAGTCAAGGGCTGTAATCTTTCCTGTTTTGCCTTTGTTCCCAGAATTGCTTTTGCTATTCCAATTCTATCCTTTTTCCAAATGAATTTTAGGAATATTTTCCTCTAGATCTGTGAGGTATGCTAATGGAATTTTGATTTGGATTGCTTTAAATATATGTAAAAGTTGTAGTAGTGTGGTCGTTTTTCACTCTGTTGGTTCTTCCCATCCATTAGCAAAGGTTATTTTTAAAATTTCCTGATATTTTTTTCAGTCTCTTTTTAAAGAGTACTGTAATTTTCACTGTATAGATATTTTTCCTTCCTTTGTTAGAGTGATCCCTACATATTTCATGTTTTTGGATGCTAGTGTGAAAAGTGGTTTCTCTAAGTATTCTCTCGATGACTTTGTTGAGTGTGTACAGGAATTTTACTGATTTTTGAGTGTCATGAATCTCTTTAGTTCTTTGATGAAGTATCTTGTTTCTCCATTAATTTTGAAAGATAATTTTGCAGGATACATTAACGTGGGTTAGAAGTTGTTTCTTTCATGACTTGAAATACTTTACTCCAAGTTCTTCCTGACTTGAGGGGTTGTGTTCAGAAATCTGTCATGATTCTGATTGGTTTTCCTTTATAAGTGATTGATTTATTTTCTGTAACAACTTTGAATGTTCTGTTTTTGTGCAGAATTTCTGGAATCTTAATTAGTATATGTCTTGGTGTAGTTTTGTCTTTGCTGTGGGTGACTGGCATTCAATATGCATCATTTATTTGTATGTTAAATTCTTGATCCATGTTTGGAAAGTTTTCTGCCATTGTTTCTGTGAAGAGTTTGTTGTTTAATGATATTTGTACTGTCCCAAGCTTTCTAATTTATCTAAGTTAATCTTATGTTATTCTTAGCATCATCTTGTAGTTGTTGGATTTATTTTTCATGGTCTCTTGTTATTTTTAAGGCATCTTTCTTTTCATGATCATTAACTGCAATTCTGTCTTTGAGATCTGATAGTCTATTCTCTCCTTAATTCAGTCTGTTGCATATACTTTCAGTGGAGGTTTTAATCTCTTGCATTTCTATTTGAAGCTGTTTAGTGGATTTTTTTTATTTTTTATTTTATTTTATTTATTTATTTTTCATTTATTTTTATTTTATTAAAATACAAATGTCAATCAGACAGTTTCAAGACACCTTAACCATACAGATTCGATGAATTAATACATTGCAAACTGTTTTCATAACATTTTGGTATTGTACAAGGTGCATACATGATATTATATTTACAGATATTATTTTAGCAGATATCTCTTATCAGTGAATTAAGAGTGTAG
>PVKA01024008.1:0-21969 GCA_004027165.1 Ctenomys sociabilis
AGTGTGTTCGTAGATGCTTCTGCATCTTCTAATCTATTCCATTGATCCTCAGGTCTATTTTGATGCCAATACCATGTTGATTTTATCACAGTGGCTTTGTAGTATAATTTCTTTTTTTTTTTTTTATTTTGTCTTTTTGAGACAGGGTCTCACTGTGCAGTTCAGACTGGCCTCGAGCTCACTTTGTAGCTCAGGCTGGTCTCGAACTCACAACAATCCTCCTGCCTCAGCCTCCCAAGTGCTGGGATTACAGGCATGCGCCACCACGCCCGGCCCTGTAGTATAATTTCTAGTCAGGAATTGTGATGCCTCCTGCCTTGTCTTTATTGGCCAAGTTTGTCTTTGTTTTTCTAGGTCATTTGTGGTTCCAAATAAATTTTAGGAATGATTTCTCTAGGCCTGGGAGGTATAGTGGTGGCAGTTTGATAGGGATTGCATTAAATCTGTACAACAATGTTGGGTGTATGGCCATCTTCATGATGATGGTTCTTCTGATCCAGGTGCATGGAATATCTTTCCATTTTCTGAAATCCTCTATAATCTCTTTTCTTAGGGTGTTGTAATTTTCTGTGAAAAGATATTTGACTTCCTTGGTTAAGTGAATTCCAAGGTATTTCATTTTCTGTGATGCTATTATAAAAGGTATTGTTTCTATTGTTTCCCTTTCAGTGTGTTTTTTATCTGTGTAGATGAATGCTATTGACTTTCGAGTATTAACTTTGTATCCTGCTATTCTACTGAATTTCCATATCAGTTCTAGTAGTTTCTTCATGGAATTTTTTTGGTCTTCCACATAAAGTATCATGTCATCTGCAAATAGTGATAATTTAAATTCTTCTTTATCTATTATTCCTTTTATTTCTCCCTCTTTTCTAATGGCTGTTGCTAATGATTCCAAAACCGTTTGAATACAAGGGGTGATAAAAGACATCCTTGTCCTATACCTGATTTAAGAGTAAAAGATTTCAGTTTTTCCCCATTTAAGATTATATTAGCTTTTGGGATGTCATAGATGGCTTTTATCAAGTTGAGGCAGAGTCCATCTATTCCAATTTTCTGTAGGGCTTTGAACATAAATGAGTGTTGCACTTTGTCAAAAGCTTTCTCTGCATGATTTGAGATGATCATGTGGTTTTTAGATTTCAGTCTATTAATATAGTGTATTACATTTATAGATGTTCAAATATTGAACCATCCTTGCATCCCTGGGATGAATCCTACCTGGTCATGGTGTATGATCTTCTTGATGATTTACTGTATTCTATTTGCTAGGATTTTATTGAGGATTTTTGCATCTGTGTTCATGAGGGAGATTGGCCTGTAGTTCTCCTTTTTAGCTGTGCCTTTCCCTGGTTTTGGATTCATTATAATACTTGTCTCCAGAAATCATTTTGGGAGAACTGCTTCCTTTTCAGTTTCATTGAAGGGTTTGAGGAGTGTAGGGATTACATCTCCTATAAAGTTCTTGTAGAATTCAGCTGTGAATCCATCAGGATCTGGACTTTTCTTTGTCAGTAGACTTTTTATTATGTTTCATATTTCGTTAGCTGTTATTGGCTTACTGAGAGTTGTTATATCTTCTTGGTTCAGAGACTACTAAAAGATACTCTAGAGAGGAACCAAAACAGAACTCCATGAAAGAGAACAGAGAGAAACCAGCAAACAGGGCAAACAATTAAACAGGAGAAAAAGGGATAAACTACAGTACGTAAACAACACATCTAAAATGAATCAATATATCTCAGTTATAGCCATCAATGTAAATGGAATCAATTCACCAAATAAAAGAAATAGACTTGGAACAGACAGTGTAATCTTAGTAAGCAAAATCCAACAATATGCTGCATACAAGAAACACACTTAACTCATGAAGAAATTCATAGGCTGAAAGTCAAAGGGTGGGAAAAAAAAATGCTATACACACCAGCAGAAAATACAGAGGTAGCAATCCTTTTCACAGACAGTTTCAACTTGAAACAAAGAATGATCAAATGAAATAAAGAAGGCCACTACATACTAGTTAGGTGAAAAATCCAAGAGGAAGAGGTAACACTCATAAATATGTATGCACTGAACATGAGAGCAACAACTGTATAAGACAAATTTTAATGAACATGAAAAATCTAATGTCCAGTACCACAATCTTAACAGGAGACCTTAACACTCCCTTATCCTAAAAAGATAGGTTAACCAGACAAAAAAATTAGCAAAGTAGTAACAGAACTGAACCAGAACTTGGAACAAATGGGCTTAGTAGACATATACAGAGTGTCCCACACAACTACAGCTGAATACTCATTTTTTTCAGCTGCACATGGGACATTTGCTAAAATAGATCACATAGTAGTCCATAGGTCATGTTAAGTATATGTAATAAAACATAAATTATCTCATGCATATTGTCTCACCACAGTGCAATGAAACTGGAAATAAATGACAAAAGAAACAAGAAGAAAAACATAAATACATGGACATTAAACAACAACCCCCTCAGCAACCAATGGGTCACAGATGAAATTAAACAAGAAATTAAAAAATATCTACAATTTTATGAAAATTCAAGTGCAACTTATCACAATTTATGGAATGCAATAAAAACAGATCTTAGAGGGAAATTTATAGCTATGAACTCACACATTAGGAAAACAGAATGGGAACAAATAAAGACCCTAATGCTGCAACTCAAATGTCTTGAAAAGGAAGAGCAAACCAAACCCAAAGCCCAAAGATGAGATGAAATTATAAAAATTAGAGCAGAAATTAATTCAGCTGAGATAAAGAAAACAATTCGAAGAATTAATGATTCAAAAAGCTGGTTCTTTGAAAGATTAAATAAAATTGATAATCCCCTAGTTAACCTCATCAAAAAGAGAAAAGAAAAAAACTCAAATCCAGGCAATAAGGAATGAAAAGCATGAAAATAACAAAGACTATGTGAAAAACGAGATTATCAGTAGCTACTTTCACAATCTTTATTCTCGCAGAATGGAAGACACAGATGAAATGGACAGATTCCTAGAAAGGTACAAATTACCAAAACCGAATCAAGAAGATATAACAACTCTCAGTGACACAGTAACAGCCAATGAAATATGAAATGTAATAAAAAAACTTACCAACAAAGAAAAGTCCAGGTCCGGATGGTTTCACAGCTGAATTCTACAAGAAATTTACAGAAGATATAAACCCTATACTCCTTAAATTCTTCAATGAAATTGAAAAGGAAACAATCCTCCCAAAAATCACCCCTAAATGCAAGTATTATACTGATTCTAAAACCAGGGAAAGATGCAACTAAAAAAGACAACTACAGGCCAATCCTCCTCTTGAACAGAGATGCTAAAATCCTACAAATAGAATACAGCATATCATCAATTATCCACCATGACCAAGTAGGGTTCATCCCAGGGATGCAAGGATGGTTCAACATTTGCAAATCTATAAATGTAATACACCATATCAATAGAGCCAAATCTAAAAACCACATGATCATTTCAATTGATGCAGAAAAGGTTTTTGACAAAGTCCAACATTCATTCATGTTCAAAGTCCTACAGAAAATTGGAATAGATGGCCTCTACTTCAATCTGATAAAAGCTATCTTTGACAATCCAAAGGCTAATATAACGCTAATGGGACTACTGAAATCTTTTACTCTCAGATCTGGTACAAGACAAGGATGTCCTCTATCACCCCTCCTGTTCAATATACTTCTGCAATTATCAGCTAGAGCTATTAAATAAGAGAGGGAAATAAAAGGAAAAAGAATAGGTAAAGAAGTTAAACTATCATTACTTGTAGATAACATGATACTTTACTTGGAAGACCCAAAAAATTCCACCAAGTAGCTGCTAGAATTAATACACAAATACAGTAGCATAGCAGGATACAAAGTCAAGAATAGCATTCCTTTACACAGATAATGAATTAGAGAAACAACACCTTTTACAATAGCACCACAGAAAATGAAATATTTAGGAATTAACCTAACTAAGGAATTAAATGATCTATTCAATGAAAATTACACTATTCTGAAAAAAACCATAGAGGATTTCAGAAAATGGAAAGATATCCTCCTGGATAGGAAGAACCAACATCGTGAAGATGGCCATATGCCCAAAATTGTTGTACAGATTTAATGCAATCCCTATCAAAATTCCACCAATATACATTACAGACCTGAAGAAATCATTTTTAAAATTTATTTGGAACCAGAAAAGGCCTAGAATAGCAAAGGAAATCCTGGGCAACAAAGACAAAAGCAGAAGGCATCACAACTCCTGGCTTGAAATTATACTACAAAGCTACTGTGATAAAATCAGCATGGTATTGGCAGAAAATATAGACCTGAGGATCAACAGAATAGATCAGAAGACTCAGAAGCAACTACAAACACACTCAGCCACCAGATCTTTGACAAGGGGGCCAAAGATGATTACTGGAAGAAAGATCACCTATTTTGCTGGAAAAACGGCTCTCTACTTGACATAAACTAAAACTTGACCCAGGTCTATCACCATGCACTAAACTAAAGTCAAAATGGATTAAAGATCTAAACATTAAAACAAAAACACTAAACCTCCTGGAAGAAAAAGTAGGAGGAACTCTTGAAGACATAGTGACAAACACTTCATAAACAAAAATCAAACTGCAAAAAAACCCAAAAAGTTTCTTGGGCCTGGGGAGATAGCTCAGTAGAATAGGTGCTTTCCTGGCAAGCAGAAGGTCCTGAGTTCAATCCCCAGCACCACAGAAAAATTATTCAGTTAGGATAGTAATGCAGCTATTTTCTCTCAATTTACTGAGAAGAAAGATTTGTACTAACAGTGTTTGGACAAGGTATCATGTCTGCATCTTGTACTATGAATATCTACTATGAAGACAACAATACATAATGTATTAGTTAACTCCAAACTGTCCTACTAACCTGTTTTGAAACTGTCTCTTTGCTATTTGTTTCTCAATAAAATTAATTTTCAAAAAAATCAAACAGCACAGGTGTCACTTGGAAGAATTAACAACTGGGACTTCCTTTTATTGAGAAGATCTGCATGTCAAAAGAAATGACCAGCAAAGTGAAAAGACAACCCACAAATTTGGAAAACAATCTTAATAAGGACTCAGGAAAAAGGTCTTCTCTCTAGAATATATAAAGAACTAAAAAACATTAGGGCCCCAAAATTTAAAGACCCAATCCAGATATGAGCATGCAAAATGAATACACACTTCTCAGAGGATGAAATTAAGGAAGTGAATATATGAAAAAATGCTCCACATCACTAGCCATTCATGAAATGCAAATTAAAACAACACTGAGATATCATCTCACTCCAGAAAGAATGGCTATCATAAAGAAATCAACCAACAAATGTTGGAGAGGCTGTGGGGAAAAAGGAACCCTTTTCCACTGCTGGTGGGAATATAGACTGGTGCAACTATTATGGAAATCAGTGTGGAGACTCCTTAAAAAACTAGGGCTGGAAATCCCATGCAAGCCAGCTATACCCCTACTGGGAATTTTCCCAGAGGAACTGAAAACACCATAACCTTGAGTATTAAAAGAGGAAGCTGGTAGTCTTAAGGGAAGGAGACAGTGACTAGCTTATGGATGTCCACCTGGACAAATCCCTTTTCACTCAGCTTTTCTTGAGAAACAAGACTGGAGTTAAACAGAGGGTAAGATACCTCAAAATCTGTTTGAATCTTTGAAATAATCCAACATGATAGTTGAAAATGCCTACACCACCAAAAAAGCTTAATGGTATAGGTAATATTTCATTATTTATCAATATTATTTCATGTGAAGAAAAGACTGCTGAAAAATACTTGACTGATATTTAAAATTTACTCTTTGGGTAAATAATCTAAATAAATAACCTAGCAGTTCCATGATCTGGCAAGGTAAGAAGTTTTACAGATCACTGGTCAAAATTCTGAAACTGATGGCATCAAGGAATTAGGCTGAGTTTCACCTAAGACTGCTCTAGAAGTTGAGTCAGTTAGCTTTCACCATTGTTCTTCTTGACCTGAAGCTGCAGGAGACTCAGAAGCTGTCAAGAAGATAAGAGCTTCCTGACCCCTAGAGATTGGACACAGAGTTATGAGGAGTTAGAGGTTGCAAATTTCAAATGGCCACAGATAAGAACATAAAAGCAATGGGCCAGGGTAGTTGATTATATCAAAATGGAAAGACAATGGCCCCTATGAGGCCCAGCTTAGAAAAAGGTACATGCTGGAAGATGGCTTGGTATGAATGAGTCTTCCCATTTTAAAAAAGAAAGCTAGAAAAATAAAAGTAAGAGTAAAAGCTCCTGATTTCTAAATGTTGGCTTCAAAGAATCTTAGACACTGTGTGAGCCATATTCAGAGTTGAATTTGGCTGGTAAGCACACACTTTCAACCACAGACTTCTGCCCTCAAGGTCTATGGTAAAAGGCAAAAGACTATCAAGGTTGTCCAGTTAACTAGGAAGGAGAGGGTTAAATAAATTTTGAAAATCACTCATGAATCCCTCCCACCCCACCTTTCTGAATTCATGACAGTGGCTGTAATCTATTTGAAACACTGAATTAACCATTGTCTTGGGAGAAAAAATTGAAAATTGTTCACTAAATGTAAAATTAAAGAGAAAGATCAAGGTAGTAATTACTTCTGATATTCGAAAGTAAATTTCTTCTTTGCACTACATCAGCAAGCACTAAGTAGCCATGAGTGGTTGCAGTAATCAGATAAGTCATGTATTCCAAATAGCTGAGCCTCCCATAGGTACATTTAGAGAAGCCATAAGTTCAACATGATGTTCCATTCAGTGATTCTTTTTCTATAAAACTGTTCTTCCTTCTAATGCAGAGAAGCCTAAATAATTACTTGATGTCATGTCAAATACATAGCAAAAAGATAATGCTAGACAGTGAGGTGGTGTTGACAGTACCAGACAAAGCATCCATTTTTGGAACAAAGAACTTGATAGTAGAAACAAGAAGTCATGTTAGAGTCAAGAGAAGGTACTCTGCTGGGTGTGGTGATACACACCTTCATCCCAGCCCTCTGGGAATCTGAAGCAGTAGGATCATAAGTCTGAGCCAAATTTGGACAACTCAGCAAGACCCTGTCTCAAAATTAAAAATTTCAAAAGAGGCTAGAGAAGTAGCTTAGTATGTGGGTCCTGGGTTCAATCCTCAGACCACAAAAAATAAATAAAAGAAATTGTATGTGTATCTTTTTACTTTCCTTTTTTTTTTTTTTTTTACATTATTTTAAACTTTTCACTCCTTTTTTATTTTTCATTTTTATTAGTATATATTTGCAGTGCATAACGATTGTATTCTTTATGGGGAGTTGGTACATGTGCAAAACACATCCCTGTCCCTTTTTAATCCTGTTCCCCTATCTTCCTTCCCTGCTCCCTGCAACTCTTTTTCCCTTTGGAAAAAAAAATTATCTCTTTGTATCTTATTATTTATCTTTTATTTTGCTCTTTAATTTATTTACATCTTGGGCTCCTCATAGAAAAGAAACCATGAGCATTAAAGCTTATGTGTCTGGTTTATTTCACTTAACATTATGGTCTCAAGGTGCATCCATTTTCTTACAAATGACTCAAGTTTTATCTTCATTGTGGCAGACCAACACCCTGTTGCATATAAATACCTGATTTTCTTTACCAGTTGATCTGCTGATGGGCATCTGGGCTTCTTCCAAGACTTAGTTATAATGAATTGGGCTGCTATAAAAATGGGTACGTGTGCACCCCTGTAATATGATGTCTTTACTTCTGTCAGGAAAATACCCAGAAGAGGCACAGTTGGGTCAAAAGGAACTTCTAGTTTCAGTTTTTTTTTTAATCTCCCTACAGTTTTCCATAGTGGTTTTATTAGTTTACACTCCATTAACAATGAAAAGGGGTTCTTTTACCCCATGGAATTGTCAGCATTTGTCATTATTTTATTTCCTGAAGACAGTCATTCTATCTGGAGCTAGATATAATCTAAGTACTTATAATTTGCGTTTCTCAAATACCCAGTCCATTTTCACTTATTCTTCTGAATAGTATCCACTTAGTTCATTTGCCTATTTTTTGATTAGGTCTTTTATTAAGGGGGTCTAAATTTTTGAGTTTTCATGTATTCTAGATATTTGTCTGAGGAGAAACCAGCAAAACAATTCCCATTTAGTATGTTGTCTCCACTCTGTTGGTGGTTTCTTTTGCTGTGCAGTGGCTTTTTAGTTTGATATAATCTCATTTGTTGATTATTAATATTATTTCTTATGCAAATTGTGTTCTATGTGGAAGGTCCTTACCTAAGCCTACATCTTCAATAATTTTGCCTATTTTATCTTCCATCAGATTAAGTTTTTCTATCTTGACCTTTAGATCTTTGATTCATTTTTATTTTACTTTATTATGTAATGAAAGCCATGGGTTCCATCTTCTGCATATGTATAGCTGGCTTATAGCATGGCTACTAGAAAATCTATAATAGCTCATATATCTCATATTTCCCTTGATCTGGGATATAATATACTGAGGCAAGATTGAGAATATGACCCAGAGACATCTTCATGTCAATGATACAGTTCACAGTCCTCTGTACTTCATGAGGAAGTGGGGTAGGTGGACTGGTGGGGAGCTTTAGGTTTCACAGACAGAAAAGAAAGAGAAATAGAGAGCTCTGATATTAGCTATATGTGACTGTAATTTCTAGAATGGGAAAACTGGGTAATGAAAATATTCTTAATTTTAAAAAAATCAAAGTGAAGATTTTTTTTAAAAAAACAAGCGCTTACTACACCTGCACACCTGTTTCATCAGTCTTCTGCACTACCAAATCATTAGTCAATCTAACTAACCATGGGGCTTTCAGGATCTAACCTGGGAATGACAATTTGTCCACCGCTTAGCCTTGGCTTTGAGATTTCCAGCTAGGCTTATTCAATGTCAAACACCGTTATACTCATCCTCTTGCTAGATGTTTTGTGCATCTAAATTTTCACTCTAACCTGAAACATTTCTTTCCCACTATATGCTCTTAAATACAGTGTTTATTTTAGAATAAAATCCAGGTCTCTTCCTACAGTTACCTGATCTAGATCCTGCTCTCCCATGAGCCCATTGTCCACAGGCAGCTCATTACCAACTGACAAGCTGGAAGGAATGAGGTACCCATACGGGGACCTTGCCTTTCATTTTCCCTATATACACACTACTCATCTTCAAAGCTTTGCATACTTAATAACACTCTTTTATTAAATATTAATTTTATTGGTATACTCTGGACATACTTAATGGTCACATTCAGCATAGAGAACTTGTACATAATACATTTTAATTCTTTCTTTCCCTTCCCTTTCCTTCAATCCTTATTCACTTCTTCATTTAAAAAACTTTGTTTCTATTATTTCCCTTTGCTTCTTTTTTTCTTCCCTCTTCTTTTCCTTCCCTTCCCCCTCCACCCTCCTTTGTTCCCCTTACCACTTGAACATTGTCTTCCTACTTCCCAACATCTATCATCTACTCCGATTCTTTTTTTTTTTTTTTTTTTTTTTTTTTTTTTTGTCTTTTTGAGACAGGGTCTCACTGTGCAGTTCAGGCTGGCCTTAAGCTCACTTTGTAGCTCAGGCTGGTCTCGAACTCACAACAATCCTCCTGCCTCAGCCTCCCTAGTGCTGGGATTACAGGCCTGCTCCACCACGCCCGGCTTACTCCGATTCTTATTTACCCTTTGGATTTCTCACACAAGAAGAACAAAATGATATTCAAACATGTGCATTCAATTCATTTCATTTAAAATTATATTCTCAAGTTGCATCCATTTGTCTAAAAATGTCTCAAGTTTATTCTTCTTTATGTCAGTGTAGTATTTCATTGTATAGAAAACCAGCATTTTCCTTACCCATTAATCCACTAACAGGCACCTGAACTATTTCCAAGATTTAGCTATTATAGATTATGCTGCTATAAATATGGATGTGCATATATCACTGTGGTATGATGTTTTTAACTCTTTTGGGAAGATATCTAGGTTAACTCTTTAAGAAGTGTTTCCTTGATGACTATGGGAAACTTTCTCTCTCCCTCTCTCTCTCTCTTTCACCTATTTCCTTTTATAATTATTCCTACCTGAAATTGTCTTGTTTGTTTACTTATTTATTGCTAGTTCCCACACCCCTTCCCAAGATGCAAAGCCCACAGGAGCAGGAGCCTGTTCACGGCTGTAGCTATGCGGCGGGCAGGGTAATCACAGTCTGCTGTGTAACAGCGCAGTGCACAGTCGCCCATAGTTTATGTGTGCACACGCAGAGTGCCCTGCCTTGGCGCATACAGTGTTCAGCAAACATTCATTAAGTGAATAAAGGTCTATTTTTTTCTTTCAACCTTCCTTAATCTGTCTCTAAATCTGCCTTCTGTTTCTTTTGTTAATTTGTGACCCCGAGGAATAAGATTGAAACATTGATATAGAAAAAAGTGATTTCTAGTCTAGCTGAAATCCTTTCCAAGTCTTTTTCAAGTCAACATATTCCCTGGCATCCACGTTCTGTGGTTGAACCTGTTTGGTCTAGTTTTGAAAAGCCTTCCAGGCATTACCCCCAACTTGACCCAGGACATGCAAGCTTCTAAATTATCAGCTTTATTTCTTCATAATTGTTCTTTACAAAGAACTGCACAATTCTGCCAAATTTGAATTCATGTATTCATTATTGGAATCACTCATTAGGGATTTTTTTTTAGACAAAACTGCAAAATGACTTCTCCTTTTGTATTTATTAGTACCAACCCTTTGAATTTACATTTAACTATTTCCAGTGTGACCCTGCCTTTTACTACCTGTCACTGAGGAGACAGACTGATTCTGTCTCGTATTTTTTTAATTCTTTAGACAACTTGTCAGACACCTGTACATAGTAGATCCTAATATCAAAAGCTACAGTTTCTCACCATGCTGTCCAGACAATGTCACTCTAATAATTAAAGTGGGCATTAGTAACCTCAAAGTGTATTCCAAATAAATATATTGTCTACTTAGAAAAGCATATTTTTAAGTAAGAAATGTAGATGAAAATTGATTCATACTATATAATATTTGGTAATTAGATAAAGGTGACCTATTAAGTTATTTTACATTAAGATGGGAATTTAAATATATTTTAGAATAATAAAAATAACTCAATAATTTTGGCATAACAATGCCATTTTAATTATTGTCATAGAATGCTGTTTCAATGTTTGCCCTTTTTTAAATTTTTTGAGACAGGGTTTCACTGTGCAGTGCAGGCTCTTACTGAACTTCACTATGTGGCCCATACTGGCTTCACACTCACGGCAATCCTATTGCTTCAACCTCCCTAGTGCTGGGATTGCAGGTGTACATCACTAGACCTGCCTTTTAAAAAAGGAACAATAAAAACAAAAAACCAGTCTTGCTAGGTAGTTCAGGCTTGTCTTGAACTCACTATATTGCCCACTCTGTCCTCAAACTCATGGCAATCTTTCTATCTCAGCCTCCTGAGTGTAGAGATAATAGATATATCTCACCTCACCCAGTTTATCTATTAGCATTTCACAGGAATATTTCTACAAGGCAATGTATGCACAATGTTGAGATGGCAGGCCACCATCAGAGAATACGACACTGAATCCTAATACTAATGCTGACCATGATTAATGGAAGAGGTAGTTGTCCCTTCGTCAAACTTTATATTTCCAGGTGCCCTAAATCTGAGAAAGTTTAACACAGTCAAGATTAAGACCTACCACTCCCCTGTCAAGCCTGGTATAAGTGAGCTTCTGAGTGCTCCACACCAAAGTTTAACAACTAAAGCTGGGAGAAACACATATTTAGGTATATATTCAAAATAGTATAGATAACTGTATTGTCAATTTCTGCTACTCTTTTGAAAGGAGCAATTAATGCTTTGAAAAAATTTTACTCTGATTTTTTTCTCTTTTGAAGTTCTTATAACTTCTTTGTTACTGTTTTGTGTTTTCTTTAAACAAATCTCACATGTATATATCTAGTAATCTGAACAACTAATTTGAAGACAGCATCATGTAATTTAGCAACTATTGTCAAATTCCTATTACTTTGTTTAGTGAAATCTTAGATTGTTTCTATCTAATGCTGTTTTTTTTTTCTTTTCTATCACTATTTTGTATTCTTTAAAAATAAGGAGAAAGAAATATTAAAAAAAAAAAAAACCTGAAGCTGAAGAAGGCAAAAGGGCTCAAAGGATGGCCAATAGTTTGGTCCTTGTCCTCTAATGTCAGCTAGGACCCTGGGCATGATGGAATTCCTCTTAAAGGGGCCTAAACAAATTTCTTATTCTCGACCCAGAAGATAGGAGTCAAATAATATGCATTTCATAAAAAGAAGGAAGGGTCACTAAAGGGGGAAATGTGCCCACATGTGCTCAAGTAAGACCCATGCCGGAGCATGACAAGATGGTAGAAGAAAAATGAGAGAAGCTAAGAGGCTCCTCACAGAGCACCCAAATAATTTCAAGAAGCTTTAACAAGTAGATGGAAATAGATTAATTTTGATTGACATGGATCTTAAACATTCAGCAAAAAAGTTTAACAAAAAAAATGAGTAATTATTAATAATATAAAAACAGAGAAAGGAAGGCTAGCTATTTAAAAAGGGCTCTAAATACTGTGCCAGTCCTCCTGGCAGTTTCCAGCTATACCTGTAACATTTTAGCCTGTTGCCCTAAGAGACTGTGATTCTCAGTCCAACTAGCTCTTCAAAAAATGTATTTCTAGGGTTCTCTTACTGTATTATCATTATGTTAATTGAATGTACTTTCAGGTACCCCTCAGGTGAGCATTGGCTTCTTGAGTAGGTGTGCATATAGGATTAAAAGTACCAGTATAGATAGTGTATCTAATTCACTTTGTTACTCTTGTGATATCTATGTTGGACTTCATATGTTTATATTATCTGAAGACAGTTATTTCAAAAGATCTTCAGGTCTATAAAATAAAGATCAAAGCATATGTTCTGAGCCCTGTAATAAAAACTGTAATGGCCCAGAGTGCATATAGAAGCATTGTTACAATTAAACTAAGGAATTCAGTTGTTTGTTGACAAAACAGAGAGGAGGCTATATGGTCTTAAATTCTACCTGTTTTACTTGGATTAACATCTTGGGAGATATAGAGATTAATATTAAATATAACATGTTTATCCCAAATGATGCCTAACTTTGTCTACCACAAATATTTTGAGGCACTATTTGCCAGTTATCTGCCTTTTGTACTTGGCCCCTGTTCATTTAACATGATTATAAAATTAAACTAATGCATCATTGACTTGCTAATGTCCTTGTCCTCTTTTCTAGGCAATCAAAAAAATGCTCAAGCAACAGAACTCCAATATTCCTGTATGTCCTTTAGATCAGTCAAAGTACAATTTTTGATCCATAACTAGACAGGACTAACATCCCTCCTCAGTCTGAAACAGCCACAAGAAGATGAACCACTCTATCATATAAAAATAAGGAGTCAAAGTGTTGGGGGTGAGTGAAGTAAGGTATTATAAAATAAAGATTTAGAGGGCCAGCGAGATAGCTCAGTGGACTAAGTGCCTGCTTGGGCAAGCACAGGGACTGGGGTCCCTGGCACCATGTGCCGTGCTGGCCTGCCCTTGGGCACGCTGAGCAGGCCACTGAGACGGGAGATCTCTGAGTCCAAGCTGATTAGTGAGACCGTGTACCAAATACACAAAAATTAAATGAATGAATGAATAAAGATAGAAAGGATTCAAGTAAAATCGTAATATAAAATTTGTACTTTTAAGAAGACCTGGGCTGGCCAAACAGCTCCGCAGATTAAAGCACCTATAAGCAGGTACAGGGGTTGGAGGTTCTATCCCTAGGCCTGCCATGTGGGACCTGCCCCGGGGGCATGCTGAGATAGCAGTTGAGACTGGGTGTTGTAGCACTGCCTGTAAGCCCAGCTCTTGGGAGGCTGTAAACAGGCAGATCACTGTGAGTCCGATCTAATAGTGACATCCTGAACACCCTTCCCTAAAATACAAAAATAAAATAAAAAATAAAGCTAAGATGATAATTAAACATGCCATAACTAGATTTTGAAGACATGGGCTGAAGACTAAAGGCTGAGAGTCTCTGTCATTAAGTCAGATTACAAATGAGTGTAGTGCCAAAGCATGCCAGATGAACAAGGCATCAGGTCATGCCAAAAATCCCAAATCACGGATTTTTGGATTCTTGGGTCATAGCAGGAGGAATTAGGCAAATAGAGGTAAGAGAGAGTAGGAAACGAAAACACCATTTTATTTCACTTTCCATTTTCTTTTGCTTTACTAAGTGTTTGCTGCATGCCTGATACTTCCAAATTTACAGTGTCACTTTGCTTGCACTCTCTGTGGAACATATTTATACACCAGTTTTCAGATAGGGTGAGTAACCTTCTTAAAAATGCAAGCAGCTAGCCAAATAGCTCAGGGGATTAGAGTGCCTGGTTAGGCAGATGCAGGGACCAGAGTTCATCCCTGGTGTGATGGCCCCAAGCCCCAGGCACGCTGAGATGGAGAACTGAGACTGTGTATGATGGTCTACTCCTATAACCCCAACACTTCAGAGGCTGAAAAAAGGAGGATCACTACACGTCTGATCTGTGAGTGAGACCCTGTAGATCCTGTACTAAATACATTTTAATATATATATATTCTATTAAAAAATGCAAGCAGTTTGTGCTAGGTCACACAAATAATGAGCAGCAGAAACAAGAATCAAACTTCATAATGATTTTTACAACACTGAACAAAGAGCAGGTAAGAACTGAGGCTACAGTTAAATTTCTGGGGTGATGCTTCTTGGAAAAATCCTGGCCACTTGCTCTCGCAGTTAGGTTTAGGTATTTTAAAGGAGCTGATCAGACCAGTCATGAATTAGTTATCCACCATCTGTTCAAAGTCTGGCAGACAAATAGGAAATATTCTTCAGGGATTCCTGGAACTCAAGCATCACGGGCTAGCCCATCGCATTTACTGAATCTGGGTGGAAATGGGAGATTGAGGAACACACTGAACTGGCATGACACAGTGGAGCAAGTTGGTTAGGGACCCAGTCCTTGGAGCAGGGCAACCTCAAATAAGTTTTTAATTCTATTCCTTCCTAGCTGGATGACTCTTGGTCCAGGTACTAACCTTTCTGATGCTTAATTTTCTTCTCTGAATAGTAGAGGCAAAGTAGTTATATTAGAAGTTTTAAGAAGGTAATAAAGATAAAGCATTTAGTTCAGTACATGGCATATATTATGTATTAAATTCATAGTGCCCTTTATGATTATATTAATTCCTCGTTATACTCAGCATTTTGCTGGTTTTTCTTTCTGGTGAAAATCTACTAGTTGTAAAATTCTACCTTCTTCTGTGACCAGCTAAGACTTCTGCCATTGCCTTTTCAGCTGTGAATCCAGCTCAGAGATGCAAGGGAAAGAAAATTTTACCCTCTGGTTGGCCTGCGTGTCTGATGTTGTTACCAATTTTCTACTTAGTTCTATCATAGGAGGTGACAAAGTATAGCTGCTTAAGATCTTAGGATC
The DNA here is from genome assembly GCA_004027165.1 of Ctenomys sociabilis. Taxonomy (NCBI): domain Eukaryota; kingdom Metazoa; phylum Chordata; class Mammalia; order Rodentia; family Ctenomyidae; genus Ctenomys; species Ctenomys sociabilis. The sequence goes on from PVKA01024008.1 coordinate 15,569, forward strand.
TGCAGCCAGAATGTTCTGTTTCTACCTCTTACATAGCCACTGTTCTTCAGCTTCCACATCTTTAAGATGGGGAGAATAAAAATATTACTTTGATCCAGGCACAGTGGCACATGCCTATCATCCAGGCTATTGGAGTGGCTGAGGCATGACTTTTACAAGGTCAAGACCACCCTGGACTCTTTAGAAAGACCCTATGTCAAAATTAAAAATAGAAAGAGCTGGAAAGTAGCTCAGTGATAGAGCACCCCTGAGTTCAATCTCTTAAGACTCAAAAAGAAAAAATACTTTATTGGAAGCCTTAGAAGGCTAAGGGATGAATTCAAAAATAAGGCTTAGTATAGTGCCCAGTGCATAACCTTCAATAAATGACAGGTATTCCTGTCATTTCCAATTCACAGATGGAGACATTGAGATTTAGAATCTCAAATCTGGTAAATGCTGTGATGTGAACCTAGCCAGGCTAGTATGGTGCTGAATTCTATGCCCCTAAACATTACTAACCATGACCAATTCTGGAGATAAACAAAATCCTTACTTGCCATTTACAAATTTGTTGAGTTTATTTAGACAAATTGTTTGCAAAGAAATACCTGTGAGGATGAGTATAGTCCATGCATATATGTTCTACTATTGTACTAATCATTTGTAGTTTGTCACATTGTTTTTAAAATAGATGTTTTAAATAAGGCATATTCCCTCCAAATACATTTCAGATGAAGTTTTAATATTATCATAAAGCAGATCAGAAGAAATTCTGCATTTAAAGGGACAAATAAATGAAAGCAAAAAATAGGACAATTGCCGGTGTCTCTGCCCTCCTCCAGTTCTTTTCATTACAGTTAGAGACACTGTCTCAAACCTTGCTCTCCAGTATTAATTTTCTTTTTCTTTTAAAGAGAAAAAGATAAAAATAAAACAGAGTTTCAAAACAGGTTAGTAAGAGAGTTACAATTATTAAGACATTGTGCATCCTTGTCTTCATTAGTAGTTATTCAGAACACAAGATACAGGCATAAAATCTTGTCCAAGAAAAATTAGCATGAACCTTCCTTTTCAATGAACTAACAGAAACTGGCTGTATAACTATCAACTATCTTGTATATAAATATTTTTTAAATTTTCTATCGCTGCTGTAACAAATTACCACAAATTTAGTGACATAAACTGATTTTATCTCCATCTTACAATTCTGCAAGTCAGACTCCGGCACAGGTCTCTCCAGGTCAAAAATCAAGGTGTCAGCAGAGCTGCATTCCTTTTGGAAGGGTCTAAGGGAAAATCTATTTCCTTTCCTCTTCCACCTTCTAAACTTGAGAGACTGCTTGCATTACTTGGCTTGTGTCTTGCTTCCTCCGTTTTCAAAACCAACCACAGTGGACAGGTCCTCAAATCACATCTCCCTGATCCCTCTTAAGTTTTCAAATCTTTCTGTGATCATAGCCAGGAAAAGTTCTCTAATGTTAAGAACTCCAGTGATTAAGTTGGGCCCACCCAGATAACCCAAAATAATCTCCCCATCTCAAAGTCTGTACTCTATCACATCTGTGGAGTCTGAGATTAGGTCATAAACATCTTCGATGGGGGAAAGCTGGTCAGTATTCTACCTACCACAGCTACCCAGAACATGTTGTGAAAATTATTTTTAGGGTAAACATTGTTAACATTTTCTCAAGTTGTTCAAAGTTAGATACTAAGGCAGGTTACAGAACAATAAATTATTCACTCAATTTATTCACTTTAATAAACTATTAGATGTCACCCAACAAAAAATCTATAAAAATAGGAATTCACAGAGTATCAGGTTATAAAGCTATATAAAATTATTTTAAGTAGCTAAGTATAAATGTTATGAAACCAATTATAAAAATATAAACCATAGTACGATTTTATTTAAGATAGCTTAGGGACAGTGAGATAGCTCAGAGGACTAAGCACCTGCTTAAACAAGCACAGGAACTGGGGTTCGATCCCCAGCACCTCTGGGTATGCCGAGCCAGCTAAGAGACCAGTCTTGGTGGCACAGGCCTATAATCCCTGCACTGAGGAGGCTGAAAACAGGAGGAACAGTACAAGTTCCTGCTGCATAGTGAGACCCTGTACCAAACACATTTTTTAAAAATCTTACATCCTATCTTATCCTACAGATATATTTAACACAGATATGTGATTTAGTATATTTACCACTTTGCTTATTGCCTAGACACAATCAATACCTTATACTTTCAACTAGGGGGGGACAGTAATTTTGCCTCAGTGTTTCAGTCCACAGTCAGTTGGTTTAAGGAAAGAACAGTATGGCACATGGGCAGAGGGGAGGACAAACTGCTCACCTCATTGTATCCAGGAAGCAGATAGTGAGGGAGGACTCAGGAGGGAGGTGCACTCTACCAGGCACACCCTCGGTGATTAGTCTCTTCCAATCAGACCCCGTAACATCATATTTAGCTATATTGCTCCCATAATTCATTCTCCTTTCAAAAAACTCCACCTCTAACTGTATGAGAATTTGATGTAAACCACAACAGTCTTCTCATGGCCCCCAAAAGATTCACCCACATCTCATATCCAAGAAAGCATTTATTGAATTTATAGGAGTTGCCAGCCAGGCATGGTGGCACACACCTGGAATCCTAGCACTTGGGAGACTAAGGCAAGAGGATTGCCGTGAGCACAGTCTGGGCTACAAAGTGAGTTTAGGCCAGACTGAACTGCACAGAGAGGGGACCACCCACTCAGGATCCCCCTCCTGTCCCTCTCAGATAGGAGCTTTCTCTCCCTTAATAAATATATTCTGCTCATAATCTCCATTTGTTCCTAAAATTCATTCTTTAGTTTTAGAGAACACAAACTCATCCCAAGTACCTTTTAGGTTGGGAGATCAGTGTTTCTCCCTGTGTTATTTGGAAGTTTCCCTGTATCACTTTGGAGGCCCTCACCGAGATTATTGGATAGAGATATGGGGATCTCACAGTCAGTCTCTTGCTCCTTTAGAGTGCTTCATTAGGCACCAGAAGACGTTTGATCCTTACAGGCTGATAAAAGCTACTTAATACAAATGGAATGCAGAGGAAAGTATCAATTGTGATGCTGTTTTATAACTAGAAAGATGATGTAAAAAGGAAAATGGTAAAAACGTTTTATGTTCAGATTTGGTTTGTACTAAAAAGGATATTGTTATTTAATAAAGTTTTGGAAGTGTAAATGTAAGCAACAGGAGAACCAGGCAGTTCATCACTATCTTGGAACCTAAGAACAACACAGCAGTAAGCACAGGCTCACTGTAAAGTTTCCCCTATTTGACTTTCTAGTCTAGAGGGTGTGGACTTCTAAAACAGGTATAATCCAGACCTCTACAGGTCTACCCCCATTCTTCTCTGAATATGTGCAAGCTTTTCAAGGAAAATACACTTTAAAGAAAGAAAAGACAATTTGGAACTTCCAGAATTCATGTGCCTTAGATGACCCTGATAAGTACATTGATGTCTTTCAGAGGATTTATTCAGACTTCTGAACTAAATTGGAAAGATGTAATGTTAATCTTAAACCAAGCTTTGGCTTTGATGGAAAGGCAGGCATCATTATAAGTTGGAATTGCACTTATAAATAAATAGCATATAGTTAATTTTAAAAAACCAAGAGATAGACAGCCAGTGGAACTACCTGTTCCCACTGGAGCCCAAGCAGTAAGACCTCTGCTGACCTAATAGCCAGCCTGGCAGGAGACTGAAAAGACATGTTCTTTCAAGTGTATATTCTTGAAGGTCCCAGAATTAAGACCAAGCCTTCAGTTATTAAATTTTAACTATTATGAGGAGAAAGATGAATACCCCTCTGATTTCTTGTAATGTTTAATAGAGGCACTGGTAAAGCACACTTCATGAGATGTTAATTCAATAGAAGGACAGATGACTCTTATAGACAAGTTCATTACTCTGTCAGATGTTAGAAAAGAGCTATAAAAGTTAGCTTTTGCTCCAGACAACTCACTTGATACAGTTAATTAAAACTATTTCTTAAGTGACCTATAATTGGAGCTTGGAGAAGACATGGAGAGAAAGCAAAGAGATCAAAATGGCTGCCTTTGTTGCAGCCTCAAAACAAACCTAAGTCTGATTCTCTGGGCTCTGAGAAGCACTCAGTGACAATGAAGTTCATCTACTGATGAGGTTCGTCTGCTACTTCTGTCAGAAGCCAGGCTAGCATAAGAGGGACTGCCTCAAGAGGCCCACAAGCCATGTCCTGACTGCCAAGGCAGCCACTGGAAATGAGACTAAACTCTGAGGCAGAGGCCCCAGAGCTCAGACTCAGCTTCCCAGGTGGTCCACTAGGACTGAAGGGCCTGGCCTGCCTCCTCCCTCTGGAAAGTCTCTACCTGTCACCTCCTCAGAGGAGCCCTGAGTAATCACAACTAAAGGAAAAAACCCAGCCTATTGCTGGATATTGGCACAGGTCTCTTCTCCAACCCTGACCTTCCTTCCAGTCCTCATACCTCAATAGAAACAGACTTTAAAAGATATATTGCTTTAGCTGTAACTGAGATACTACAGTATATTTAGGTTGCTTAGTATCAAGATATGTGACCTTTCTTAACTACAGCTAGAGGGACTTATAGCAGACTGCAAGACTCCATAGTTTAAAAAGTAGTGGGTTACCTTGAATGTTCATGCTTTGATTACATGTACTCTAATCTCCCAGAAAATTTGTTCTTTCCTAGAAGATACCAAAACCTATGTAATCATACAAGTAAAATCTAAAACTAAAAAGTTATATGCTACTCAGTGGGCCCCAGATATCTGACACAAACTGCAGAAGTAAGAAGAGTTTTCAGGAATGAATTGGTCTCAGTTGAGGTGTTTCATAGTAGAAAGGACACAGAATGAAATTATAGATGGAAAATGAGGATGTTGATACTAGCAGCCTACAGGAATGAAGCTTGGTTGGGAAATGGAAAAAGTCATGCTTCCCTGGATCTAAACAGAGAGAAGGGACATTTTAAGCAGAAATGTCCAAAGCTGCTAGAGAAGGAAAAAGAAAGTGTTCATGATGGAGTCAGAAAAAGTTTCAGATTGAGGTGGTCATGGGCCTTCTCCTCTCAGCCTAAAGGAACCCATGTTAACTGCTAATACAAAAGAAAGGCCTTTCAATAGGTGCTTATGCAGATTTGTCTGTAGTTTCACATCTAGTGACCCACTTGCAAACATGGGCCTTCTCCTCTCAGCCTAAAGGAACCCATGTTAACTGCTAATATAAAAGAAAAGCCTTTCAATAGGTGCTTATGCAGATTTGTCTGTAGTTTCACATCTAGTGACCCACTTGCAAACATGGGCCTTCTCCTCTCAGCCTAAAGGAACCCATGTTAACTGCTAATATAAAAGAAAAGCCTTTCAATAGGTGCTTATGCAGATTTGTCTGTAGTTTCACATCTAGTGACCCACTTGCAAGCTAGAGAATACTCAGTGCTTTCCCTAGATCTGATAATTCATGTACCCCCAGTAATAGTAGAGTGGTGAGACATAAAAGTAGACTAGTTTGAGACAATACCCAATGGCTATAGAAAATAAAAGGGATTAAACCCCACATTTAAGACAAAAAGTCTTTTTCATAATTATCTTGTTATAATTATTTGGCCCATGTATGTTTAATAGTTTCTTTGGCTTTGTCTTCTCCAGATTCAAAGCTGTAATGAAAATGTCTATTGAGGGCCTTTAGATAGAACCTCTGAAGAATATATCTGTTATTTAATAAAGTTTTGGAAGTGTAAATGTAAGCAACAGGAGAACCAGGAGAATATATCTGACTGCCAGTTCACAACTATGACCCTTTTCAGCCTGAAGAAGCCAGAGCTGTCATCGCCCATGGTTCCTTTATGGCAGTTAGGGTTACTTCTTCAGAGGAAGGAATATTGCAGGCAGCCAAATTAGATAGAAATGTTATAGGCAGTCAGACAAGGCCAGGCCCTTAAGGAGACAAGACGGAAGACAAGGTGACTTTACAACTTGGAAAGGACAGACACTCCCGTAGGACCACACCTCAAGACAAAGACAAAAGAGGAAACTACATACTTCCCTAGGTAAGTATGGGCATCAGGGATTGCTATTCTAAATAGTATCAGTTACCTTGAAAGAACCCAAATGAGTCACTAGCTGAACCCCCGGGAGGAAAAGAACCTATCATGCCCTCTTGCTATGTGACTCAATTCCCCATTTGGTACTAGATTTAATCAATTTTACCTGAGCAATGGTGCTTGTAATCTCATTGGTTAACCACAGCTTTGTCCCACCTCATGCCCACCTAAGCGAGTTCTCATGTCTTCTCCACCACCTTAGACCTGCCTCACCACATGGTTTCCTCTATAAAAGTCCCTGGAAAAGACAGCTTCCCAGGGACCACCCACTCGGGAC
>PVKA01024008.1:22069-34905 GCA_004027165.1 Ctenomys sociabilis
AAAAAAAAAAAAAAAAAAAAAAAAAAAAAAAAAAAAAAAAAAAAAAAAAAAAAAAAAAAAAAAAAAAAAAAAAAAAAAAAAAAAAAAAAAAAAAAAAAGAGTTGCCAAAGTCAACAGTTTTAGCATGTCTGAAAAGTCCAAGTCTAAAATCTCCTCTGAGACTTAAGAAAAAAGAAAGTTAAACACTTCCCACATACAATGGCACACAGGAATGTTTCCATCCTAAAGAGGAGAAGTATGGAGGTAGAAAGGAATGTGGCAAAAGCAAGACCAAAATCCAGCAGAGCTGATGTTAAATTCTATAGCTCCATGTCTAGCACCTAGGGAAAGCTGAGGATGTGTGGGGCCAGGGAGATAGCTCAGTAGACTAAGTGCTTGCCTGGCAAGCACAGGGTCTTGAGTTCATCCCTGGTACCACAAAATACATACATACATACATACACACATACCTAACAAATGGATGTGTGGCCTACCGCCTACAGCATGACCAGCTGAAACAATCATAGATTCTCTCTTAGGACTTTTTTCACTCCTTGCTACTTTCCCTCTGCCAATGTTCCATGTTCCTGTCATCTCCATCTTCCTAAGGTTTCTAGTATGATTTTGCCCTCACCCTCACAGTGTCACACACTGCCCTCTCAGGGACCTAACTTTTCAGATCTTCTGAAAACTGAGTAGAAACCTCCCTGACCCTGCAATTCTCTCATGCTATCTTCCCATAAAACCACTACCATGTGTACAGTGCCAAAGTCTGTCATGTTAGCAGTAGCTAGGACCCTTGAATCATGTCTGCAGTAGCCTTGCAGTGCCTGGGTGGCTGAGTATTATGAGCTGAATCACAGAGAGCAAATTTCCAGTTGGCTATTCTCCCATGATTCAATCACCTTTCAAAAGTCCCCCCTGAAGCCACATGAGAATTTGGGGAGACATTCCAGATCTAAACCACTCCAATTAAGTTTTAAGGTTTAGCATTTAATTGTGCACAATTAATTAAGTTGAAGGAGGAGAAAATTCTATTTACAAATTATTATTTCTATAGAGAAGACATTGGGGCCAGGAGATAGCTCAGTAGAATAAGTGCTTGCCTGGCAAGTGCAAGGTCCTAAGTTCAATCCTCAGTATCACACAAAAAAAGAAGACATCTACACATGCTTTCTCAGATCAAAAACATATAGAATAATTACTCAAAATAATAAAGTCTTTTATTTAGTATTTCTCAATTAACACAGTAATACTAGAAATCATGGCTTCCTCATATTAGCTTGAAAGGAATTTACTAGAGTAGAATGTACATATCCACAAAGGGTACACCCAGGCACCAGTCCTACTACCAAAGTCTTCATCACAAAGGAACCCCCTAGTCCTTCTGACAGCTCCAGAGTTGACCTCTTCTGCTTTGTCCTCAAGGGATCCCTGTTATTACCCATGGATACATCTTCTTTTTATCATTTTTGCCATTTCTAACCTCTGCTACTTCTGTCATTATGCAACTTCTTTTACTATGTAATTTGGTTTCTTCTTCTATTTTCCATCTTCTTGCATTTATTCCCTGATTCATGGGTTTAAAATATAAAAGCTAGTCAGATAACTTTTATTGACAATATTAATGAACAAGAACACTCTATTTTAAGGGTTATTCAGCGGACTAACTGGCTACTTAGGGAAGTGCAGGAACCGGGTTCCATCTGTACATCACCTGCGGCTCTGGCCCCACCCCGTGCACACTAAGCAGACCACGGAGACTGAGTATGGTGGCACGAACCTGTAATCCAAGCTCTGGGGAGGCAGAAACAGGAAGGTTACTATGAGTCCAAACTTCATAGTGAAACCTTGTACCAAATACATTAAAACTCTCTCTCTCTCTCTCTCTCTCTCTCTCTCTCTCTCTCTCTCTCTCTCTCTCTCTCTCTCTCTGTTTTGCTTTGTTGTATTTTAGTGTGGCCCACCCAACCACCATGATGCAGAGTTCTTGAGATTTGGTTAAATACTTTTCTATGCAATGCTTACTTTGTTTAATGATGGCTTCATTAAACAAAGATTTGTTCTTTTAAGATCAATAGTGTTTAGAATGGATGCTGGGTAGGCAAGGATTTATAGTAATTGTTTTACAATAATGAAGTATTCCAGATTCACTTTTTTAAAAAAGATTTGTACAAATCCTAATGAAAAGTCAATGATTTAGACACTTTTCCTATTGTTAATTGTTCTAAATCTATGTAAAAGCGACACACCAAATATCAATCAGAAGTATAGCAGGTGCACAACTATTAGTCTTACTTCATCTTCTTATCCTTCAATCTGTATTTAAAAACTAATTATTTGTTGACAGCACATATCAACAAGAATAATGGGCAATTTAATTTTTAATTTATAAAATATAATTTTAATTTGGTAAAGTAGGCTGAAAATAGACTTGATTCTAACATAACAATTAGCTAAGTGGCTCTAGATGGCTTTCATGAGATATCACACAAAATTCTTAGAAAACGTGAATCAGCAATGATACCTTAAAAAATACAAGTGATGATTTCTTTCAAAATACTATAACATGGTCTTTACACAATGTAAATTGAAGAAACAGCACAGTATTCACTGGATGAATTAAGAATATTTGTACATAAAACTCCTCTACATATGGTTAATTATCACCTTACATGAATTTTATATTAATTCTAGGAATCAAATTCCAAACCAAGAAACTTAGAACAATATACAAATAAAGTTCTAAAATTAGGGAAATATACAAATACTCACAACTAAGTAACTATTTAACTACAACAGCATTACAATTGCAGGAAATTTTATTTGTTAAAAGTACACTGTGATACTATATAATTCTGTGTCACATGGATATTATTAAATATGACTCCAGATCAGTACCTTGTTGATCTTGCATCTTCAGTTCTTAGTATTGTGCCAGGGTCAACCAGTATTAGGTCAATTTGTTGACAGGTAATTTTATTATGAGTGTTACCTATATGTCTAAATGCTGATAAAAGCTAAAATAAAAGAATTTTTATTTTTATTTTCGTCAAAACTTCACATTTAAAGGAATGTAGTTGACTGGGTTAATCAAATTTATATTTCTGACATTAACATGTTTGAATAATTAAAATGCAAACATGTCAGATAATCACATTTATGAATATATAATCTCCTCTGGATTTTTTAAGTGCTTTCAAATTAACAACTAGTTTCTTACAGACCTCCTCCCTCAACCTATTCTCTAATTCCATCAGTTCTACCTGTAAAATGTGGTATATATCCAAATAGAGGCCTTTCTACCACAGTTCCATTTCACTCCAAATGCTCTTTTTCCTCTCTCCTAGACTACCTCATTAAATTCTAGCTGGTCTCCCAGGCTCCTACCCTTGCTCCATAAACACAGCAGAGTGAACCCTAGGTCAAACCACTATTCTCCTCCAAGCCATCCACTGGAAGTGAACAACTGCCATGAACATTCATGCTTCTCACTGAGGATAAATCTAAAAACTTTCAAGCCCCACGCAATTCTGCACCAGCTATGAATCTGACCTAATCTATCAATTTCTTCCTTGTTAGCTCCTCTCCAGATTCCTCTCCTTTCTCTAGTATCTCAGGACCTTTGCACTCACTCCTGTCTAAAGATCCTCAAAATCAACCTGGCATCCTCCTCTCATCTCTACGGAGAGTTCTGCTCAAAATTATCTCCACTAAGGAGCATATTCTCACCTTCTTATCTAAAACAGCACTCACGTGGCTCCTCCTCCTTCTGGTCTGCTCATCGCCATCAGACATAAATTTATGTGATGCTTTATTCATTTCACCTGTCTCCTTCCCCTGAGTATGTAAGAGGCAGGGACTTTACTCTTCCAGAAATAAAACCATCCTTGTGCTGATTCTCTAGCCTCCTCCTCATCCTTGTTTACTCTTGGTTTTCTCTCTGCTTGTGTGGCATCTCCCCACACATAACATGCTCACCTCTCACTGCACCCACATCTTTCCTCAAGTGTACTATCCACAGATAAGTGCTGCCCTGACCATCATTCTCCATTCCCTTTATTTTTATTTTGTTTCACAGCCCTTATCACATTTGCATATTCAATATTTTTCATTTATTGACTTTTCACTTACTATCACCTTTTTCTCATTCACCACTGCATCCTCAGCATTTGTAACTGTTCTTTAATATATATTTGTTAGTTGCACAATAAATATTTGTAAATTAAATAAATTAATAAATGAGACCTATTTTTGTTTTATTTAATTTTTTTTTTTTGGTGGTATCAGGGATCAAACTCAGGACCCTGTGCTTTCCAGGCAAGCCCTTACTCCATTAAGCTATCTCCTCAGCCCCAAGAGCTATTTTTGTAATCATAGGTGTAACACGCTTACATAAATATGTAGACTTTCAAGATAATTGCCCTTTATACTTTCCTTCAATATACAAAAGAGAATAGATTTCCATTTGCACACAGTGAAAGCAACTAAAAAGTAAAATATCAAAAAATATTTAATGATAATAGAGAAAAATGTTGCTTATCATATAGCTTTTGGTTTCAGGCTAATCTGTTTATGAAATTTGCTTTTATCCTTCTTCCTTCTCTCCAAGAGCCCATCCTGTCTTCTATTTACCACCTTTTGCTTAATGCCTTTCCTCTGCCACTGATCACTGGAATTGTTTTTTACAAGTACTGTTCATGTTATAGTGAATATGTAGCAACTAGCCAGTATCTATCAATGATTGGAAAGTTAACCTTATTGATCTTTCTCCTCACCCACAACCACTGAATACTTTTATTGGAGGTTCATTAAAAGACATGAAATGCAGTTACTAACCTTAAGAAAAAAGATGTGTTAATTTAGGGAACATGTATTGCTGTGACCTACTTACTGTATCGTATAGAGAGACTCACAGCTGCTAAAGAACAAGGCAGAGGGAAGGCAGGTATTGCTGCACACCTCCAGGGAGATTTACTGTGAAACTTCAGTTTCAGGTCTCATTATTTGAACAAGGCTTCTAGACAAAATTCTCCTCATGCGTTTGTGTATCACTGTTCTTAAAATGATGTCTGTGTCATTGCCATTTTTGATGAAAATGTACATATTAATGAGGTACACATGATTGCTGCAACACAAAACGCACTGGTTAAATCCGGATGATTAGCATTTCCTCTTCTGCTATGTCTTTTCTTTTTTTTCTTGAGACAAGCAAGGCTGAACAGGCTGTACAACTCACTGGGTAGTTTAGACTAAACAACTTTCTGAGTAGCCCAGGCTAGCCTCCAACTTGCTGTGAGCCTCCTGCCTCAGCTTCCCGGTTAGTGGTATCACAGGCATGTGACATTACTCCCAGCTCCATACCATTTCTGTTTGGAGTTTTTGAACTCCTTTCTTCTTGATATTCATAGAGTACATAATAGATTATTATTATTATCATTATTATCATCATCATCATTTTATTGTTCTGAAGAACACCAGGATTTACCCCTTCACTCTATTTTGATACCCATTATCTAACCATTCAAGATTTTTTCTTTTTTTTTTTTTTTGAGGCAGGGTCCCACTGTGTAGTTCAAGCTGGCCTTGAACTACACAGCAATCCTTCTGCCTCAGTCTCCTGAGTGCTGGGATTATAGGGCAGCTGTTAGGCATAGAATCTAGAATCTAGGGGCACTAAAAGATTACAGATATCCTTAACTAAGAGAAGGCTAGCATGAAAGTTCAGGGTCATGTTGTGTTTTTAAAAGATTATTCCACCAGTGTGAAAAATAAATGTATTTTAGGCCGAATTCTAAATCTGATTATGATATGTCTTTTTAACACCATATTTTATTAATACATTTCAGATATACATAACAATTCACATTTGTCATGGAGAATTTGTACTCTTATGTCATATAACTTGTTCTTTTTCACCATTCCCCTATCATCCCTTCAAACCCTGTTCCCTTCCCATTTAATGAAATGCCTTTAAAGATTAATACACAGTAAATCTAAGATTCTATGACAGAATATATTGTTTTGTATTTTACTCAGTTTTTTATATGAAATATTTCTTTGTTTAGAAAATATGTGATTATTCTTTTTTCCTAATTTTTCAAAATCTCTAAAGGGCCATGTGCTATGAGCAACTACTTTGAAGTTAACAATATTGTCCTAAAATCTTGTTTTCAAATTTATAACATTATTTTTTACTGCTTATTTTTCTTTTCTTTAAAATAATAAAACAGAGGCAGAGAGAGAGAAACAGGTGTGCTTATGTATCCCTGTAATGCCAGTATTCTGGGTGGCTGAGGTAGGAAAATCAAATGTTTGAGCCCAACCTGGACAACTTAATAAGACCCTATTTCAAAATGAAAAACTGAAAAAGCACTGGAGATGTAGCTGAATAAAAATGTGCTCAGTTCTATCCTCATTATTGAAAAAACCTGTAACTACAGAGCAAATTTTATCATAATTAACTGGGAAACAATATTTTATTAAAATTATACATAAAACATAATTGTGAAATGTAAATAGAAAACAAAAATATGTATTAAAATTATAATAAACTTCCCTTTCATATTTATCAACAGCTAACAAAATAACACTCAAAATTGATAGAACTGAAATGGAATTAATACACAATGTCAGTGGTATGGTCCATTTAGACAGCAATATGGTACTAGATAATGAGAGTTAAATAAACCTTTTTATTCACTGATCCAATAATATATCTCTTTAAAATTTTCAAAGACAAGAAAAGGAAACAAATTTTGACAAAAATATTCATAAGGTATTGAGAATAAGAGTGGTAGTTGATAGTGACTGCTAACATTCTAGGCTATGAGGCATGTGCCTGGTAATTGTTACTAGAATATAATGTTTACTATGAGCAGTACTAAAGCCTGGTACATATTTTGGGGCTAGGGTCTTCCTAGGGCAGTGTTAAATGTGTGTGAAGGTTCTGGTATCTGGAACAATGGAATGATGGGAAAATGTGTCTTATGTGTAAGACAAATTGTTAGGTTAAGGTTGAATTAGGGTTGCATTCTGGCTAGAACATTTTTAGAATATAACATTATAAATAAATTTTAATTGTGGGATTTTTATAAAATTAATTTTGAGAGGGCAGACAATAAATCAAATTACATACCTTAGAAGTTGGAGTTCACAATCTGAGGAAAAGTATCTTTACTCCTACTTTAAATTTCTTGTACCTTAGAATACAATTCTCTGATTAAATAGTAAGGGTTATAAAAATGTACACATTGAATTATTTTAAATAATAAGTTGATGTTTCAAGTACACAGTAAGGAAGAAGAAAAGGCAAATAAATTGGGGAAATATGTTTATATTTTTAATATTAATGAAAATTTAACATTCATAATATATAAAAATTTTACAGTAATTAGAAGATAGATAGTTGCCAAATAAAAATACGTAAATGATATGAACAATAAAATGAAAAAGGAAAATATAAAAAAGAATTTCAAGTTTTTTGTGTGGAACCAGGGATTGAACTCAGGCCTTTGTGCTTACCAAGCAAGTGCTTATTCTACTGAGCTATCTCCCCAGCCTCTCAACTTTTTAAATTAATTTTACTGAAAATCAAATAGCAATGAGACAGTTTCAAAACAGGTTAGTGGACAGTTACATTAATTAATAAATTGTATATTGTTGTCTTTGTAGTAGTTATTCATAGTACAAGATACAGATATGATATCCTGTCCAAACACTATTAGTACAAATCTTGCTTCTCATTGAATCAAGATAGCTGTATATCTATCCTATTTTGTATATACAGATGCAAAATAGTCCTTCATTTATATCCCCATTTTTGTTTAGTTTTGTCAGAAATGGGTATTCCATTGCCATTTAAATATTGTAGGTACATGAGTTCAGCAAAATAATCCAATATAGTCCAGGAGTCCATGATAGCAGTGGATTATCCATAGGACTGGCAGTGTCAGAAGCTGTTGATTTGAGCATTTTACAGCTCAGCATATTAATATGGCATTACTTTTTATAACTTATTTTTATACTTTTCTGCTGGATGGGTAAGACCAAGATAAAGCAAGACATATATAACAAGAAATGTAACTTTTGTATGTGATAGTCAGTCAAAACCCTTCAGGATTTACCCTGAAACCCTGTACCACAGTTTGTAGATCCTTTGTGAGTGTCAGCCATGTGGGTAAGTCACAGCCATTGCTTGATCAATTTGCTCTCTGTGAAAGCCTGAGAGAAAGTTTTCTCTCCATGTGAGTCTCTTTAGGCACACTCTACATCATCTGTCACTTTCCTCTGTGGCCACATAATCTCCTTGATCAGAAAATTTGGGACACCACCGAGTTACAGGATGTTACAATACAGATTCTCTTATATCTTGAGTCTTTACTGACCTTGAATGGCTAAGGCCAAAATGTTGGCTGTCCTTGCAGCACTTCTTTTTACTAATTTGGGTCTGCAAACATAAGTTGTTAACCCACCAGAAGAGAAGCTTAATGATATTATTCCCTATAACATAGGCAGGTTAGCTTAACCTCACTGTCTGAACATCCAGCATCTTAGATATAACATGGAACGGGTATTTTTCCCTCAAGTATTGATATGTTAAATTTAAATCCCTACACAATGTGAAAAAAAAAATTTAAAATAGAAATAAACAATTATATAAAAAATATTTTTTAAAAAAATAGGAATAAATAATTACATGATTTTCAACTTTAATGGTAAAGGAAAACCTGAGTTTGATTCCTAGAACAAAAAAACCCAACTAATAAAGGAAATTCAATAAAAACAAAGGGGAGTGAGCGTACAAGTCCAGCATGTGAGTGGGACCACCCAGGGCCCACAGGACCTTCATTCCACCCAGCATCCAGGCCCAGCATGTGTCTGTGTGTGTGTGTGTGTGTGTGTGTGTGTGTGTAACTTTGTCCATTAGACAGGCCCAGTGTGGAACCCTAGGGCAAAACTCCCTGCAGAGAAGCTAGAGGCAAGACCCACCTGGCAAGATCCAGGAGCAGAACATCTTACCAGAGTGGCACAGCAGGTTCACTTCCAAGGGCTACAGCAGGAAGAAGTGGAGCACAGTAGCTAGATCCAAGGCACATCCACCTGGACAAGGTTGAACTTGATAGATATGGACCTGGTGCTAAGGGAATAACTAGCAAAGCTCCACACCAAAGGTCAGAAGACAGCCCTATAAAAAAATGATAAAGAAAAGGAGCAAAATGCATTCTCAGGCCTTGGGCCCACCCAGAACAAATGCAGGAGACCATGGCATAGAAGAAATTGGAAACTATATACCTGAAATCTCTGAAATAATAGCGTCTGAAGTAAAGAAACAACTGCAGAAATATAGAGAGGAAATCAGATCAGAAATAATTTCTGAAGTAAAAAAAGAAATGATAACCATAATGAAACACATAGTAAGTGCCTCTAAAGAAACATTGATTGGGCTGGCAAGATAGCTCAGCGGTCTAAAGCCCCTCTCAGGGACCGCGGTTCGATCCCCAGCACCACATGCCATGCCAGCCCCTCCACCCCCCCGCAAAAAAAAATAAAAAGAATACGTGATGTGTAGCAGACACTGTATTAAATAAATGAATTTTAAAAAAAAACATTGATTAAAAAAACATAAGAATGATGGAATCCTTGAATGAGCAAAACAGGAAAGAAACAGAATGTATATAGCAGATTCAAAGAGAGATACAGGAACTTAAAACCTCAATCACAAGCTGGCAAAACTGTTTGAATAGAAGTGAAAATAGACTTTCAGACCTTGAAGACACCATTGCAGCTAGTGATAAGGTAAGAAAAGATCTCTTAAACACAACTAGGATGCAGGAAAAAATAATTCAACATCTTCAAGATGATGCAAAGATGAATGTAAGACTAATAGGCATCAGTGAGAAAGAAGGAGTCAATACAAATCATATAAAAAGAATATGAGCAGAAGTAATAACAAAACTTCCCAAATATGGGAAAATAATGTGACATTTAATGAACTGAAGCATATAGAATTCCCAATAACATCAACTCAATTAAAAACACACCCAGAGATATAATAAGCAAGATCCCAGAAATCCAGCACAAGAACAAAATACTAATAGCCACTAGAGAAAAGAAACAGATCACATTTAAAGGAAAAGCCATCACAATAACAGCAAATCTCTTTTCACAAAACATCAAGTCAAGAAGAGTATGGAGCAAAGTACTTCAAGAAAACAAATTTTGGCCCTGACTGCTATACCCTGCAAAACTCTCAAGTTTGATAGAGAAGTGAAATACTTCCATGATAAAGAACAACTAAAGAATTTCCTGATGACAAAGCCAACCCTACATAGACTATCAAAAGAGATTCTAGAAAGGGATCAAAATGACCACAACTCCATGAATGAGACTGGAAAAAAACCACCAAATAGGGCAAACAATTAAACACAAGAGAAAAAGAGGTATATAATAGCACAAAATATTTCCATCAATGTACTCTGCAGATGGACTTCTGCACCTTACAGGTCATGATTCTGTCCAGGTGTACAGGGTGGATATCAAGGAAATAGTAGTAGCTCAGTCTCACAAATGACATCAGGCCACCAGTAAGCATCTTGAACACTGTCCACATTCATCATATACTAGAACTTTGTGTGATATCCTATCCCAAAACTGTTAGAAGTGCTGGTCATATATTTGCCATTCCAGTATTTTTGTTATGTTTTATTCTCAGTAATTCTTTACTATCATGAAAACTTTTTCTTAGTTGATATTTTTGTGCATATTAAACTAATCAAATATTGTGTGAGTACTCTAAACTCATCACAGATTCAACATAATACACTACATTTTGACCTCTTAGTTGGACTTACTATTTAATTTGCAAGTATTATTTTGAAATATGTAATTTAATTTTAAATTAATTAATATTTAATCAAAAATTCTAGCAAATAGAATACAGCAAATCATGAAGAAGATCATACACCACGACCAGGTAGGATTCATCCCAGGGATGTAAGGATGGTTCAATATTCGAACATCTATAAATGTAATACACTATATTAATAGACTGAAATCTAAAAACCACATGATCATCTCAATTGATGCAGAAAAAGCTTTTGACAATGTCCAACATTCATTCATGTTCAAAGTCCTACAGAAAACTGGAATAGATGGACTCTACCTTAACTTGGTAAAGGCCATCTATGACAACCCAAAAAATAATATAATATTAAATGGGGAAAAACTGAAATCTTTTACTCTTAAATCAGGTATAAGACAAGGATGTCTTTTATCACCCCTCGTATTCAAACAGTTTTGGAATCATTAGCAACAGCCATTAGAAAAGAGGGAGAAATAAAAGGAATAAGAATAGATAAAGAAGTTAAATTATCATTATTTGCAGATGACATGATACTTTACGTGGAAGACCGAAAAAACATTCCACGAGAAACTACTAGAACTGATAGAAAAATTCAGTAGAATAGCAGGATACAAAGTCACTACTCAAAAGTCAATAGTATTCCTCTACACAGATAACAAGCACACTGAACAGGAAACAATAGAAACAATACCTTTTATAATAGCATCGCAGACAATGAAATACCTTGGAATTCACTTAATGAAGGAAGTCAAAGATCTTTTCACAGAAAATTACAACACCCTAAGAAAAGAGATTATAGAGGATTTCAGAAAATGGAAAAGATATTCCATGCTCCTGCATAGGAAGAACCATCATCATGAAGATGGCCATACTCCCAAAATTGCTGTACAGATTTAATGCAATCCCTATCAAACCGCCACCAACATACCTCCCAGACCTAGAGAAATCGTTCCTAAAATTTATTTGGAACCACAAACGACCTAGAATAGCAAAGGCAATCTTGGCCAATAAAGACAAGGCAGGAGGCATCACAATTCCTGATTTGAAATTATATTACAAAGCCACTATGATAAAATCAACATGGTATTGGCATGGAAATAGACCTGAGAATCAATGGAATAGATAAGAAGACGCAGAAGCATCCACAAATACACTCAGCAAAGGAGCCTACTGGAAGAAAGATAGCCTCTTTAAGAAATGGTGCTGGAAAACCTGGCTTTCTACATGCTGAAAACTAAAACTTGACCCAGCTCTATCACCATGCACTAAGCTAAAGTCAAAATGGATTAAAGATCTAAACATTAAAACAGAAACACTCAATCTCCTGGAAGAGAAAGTAGGAGGAACTCTTGAAGACATCGGGGTAGATAAAGAGTTCCTGAACAAACATATAGTCGCACGGGAAACACTTGAATGAATCAACAGCTGGGATCAACTCTTCTTGAGTAGTTTCTGCATGTCAAAAGAAATTGTCAACAAAGTGAAAAGACAATCCACAAATTCTGAAAATATCCTAACTAATAAGCAATCAGACAAAGGTCTGCTGTCTAGAATATACAAAGAAATAAGATACAACAGGGCCCTCAGATTTAAAGACCCAATTCAGAAATGGGCATCTGAGATGAATACACACTTCTCAAAGGACGGAATTAAAGAAGTGAATAAATATATGGAAAAAATGCTCCACATCGCTAGCCATCTGTGAAATGCAAATAAAAACAACACTGAGACATCATCTCACTCCAGAAAGAATGGCTGTCATAAGGAAATCAACCAACAACAAATGTTGGAGAGGTTGTGGGGAAAAGGGAACACTTCTCCACTGCTGGTGGGAATGTAGACTGGTACAACCATTGTGGAGATCAGTGTGGAGACTCCTCAAAAGAGTAGGACTGGAAATCCCATTCAAGCCTTCTATCCCCCTACTGGGAATGTTCCCAGAGGAACTGAAAATATTATATCACAGTGATATATGTGTACCTATGTTTATAGC